>JAJOOF010000208.1:0-103226 GCA_029582545.1 Solanum lignicaule
GCTCAAAGGCTATCTTGGAAATCAAAGTTTCCCCTCTTGCTTCATTTAGAAAGCGATTACTCTTTTCTGAAAACTAGCCCGAAGGCTCTTTGGAAATCGAGGTTTCCTTTCTTGTTTAAATGTGAAAACATTTTAAACCCTTTGGAAATACATATTCCCCATATACTTTTGCAGAAATGAACTTCAAGCTTTATTCTTTACTCTTTACTCAACTTGAACTTTAAGTCTTAAAACAAAGTAAAAAACATTTGCAAAAGAATTCTTGAAAAGACTCTAAGAACTTTCTAGACTTGGCTCTTGACTTTCGTTGAATTTGAATTTATGGATTCAAGGTTTTGATTCATGTTTCTGGATGATTTCTAGATGTTTAGAAGTCATTTAGAGTAGTTACAATCAATCGGAAGTGTTAATACACTTTAGAAAGGCTTAAATGGACTAAATGACAAAAACTGGGTGAAAAATGATGATTCGAGGGCATTCGGGGCGCGCCGCACTAGACCCCATCTTTCTGGTGCTCACTTTGGGCACACTGCACGTGCGCCACCCCAACCTCCTGGCACTATGGGGGCGCGACGCGCCTGGTCCTCCTCGGGTGTGTCTGACAAGTTTTTCAACTCATTTTCTGATCCTAAATCATTTTCGATCGATTCCTTTTCTCAATAATTTCATAGATTCAGATACCCAACACATGTACACTAGAATCTAACTCGAAAAAAATCTTAACATATCTAAAACGTCTCAATAAAACCCATCAATCACATGTAAAATCAAGAATGAAAACAATTCAACAACACAACTCAAGAACATCAAATTCTAACTCTTTTAGGATGAAAATCGCTGAATTAAACATGATTAGCACGTGGGTGAATGGACCCAATGCTACGTGATCTCATATACCTTGTAGGGATCACCCCCGACGAAATCCACAAGCTAATCTCGATGAATCTTGAACGAATCTTGAACGTTCTTCTCCTTTCTCCTCTTTTCTCCTTTCTCCAAGCCCTACCGTGAAAATCACTTTTCTAAAACTGACTAAAATTTGAATATACCCCAATTAAACTCCTAAAAATGAATTAATTAAGTTCGCTAAGGAAAAGACCAAACTACCCTTCCAAAATCCGAATTGGACTTTCCTTATTCAAACAACCCAATTTCCGAAGGGCATAACTTACTCATATGAACTCGGAATCAATCTAACTTGGTGGAGTTGGAAAGATCATTCCAAGAGATTTCCAACCATATCTGGAAGTACACCTAAATCATCCTGAGCTAGGATTTCTGGCCATTTGAAGTTGACCAAAACTCAACTTTTCTTAACTTAAACAAATTTCCAGATTTCAATTCTTTCCAAAAATGACTATTTCCAATTATAAGCTTCTTCCTAGTTACTTCAAATTGTGAGATGTTACAATATCTCTCCCTTTGGAACATTCGTCCTCGAATGAGATTACTCTACTAGGCTAAGAGTGGTAACATCATGTTCAAACACCCAACAAGAAAATGCAAAAAAATAACATGCTCACTCAAAATTTAAAGAGTACTAAGAAGAAAATTAGTACCTTGATCTGCACTTTCTCTGGATTCGAAGAGATGTGGATATCTCTTCTTCATATCCTACTCAGCTTCCCAAGTAGCTTCCTCAACAAATTGGTTCCTCCAAAGCACTTTGACTGATGCTACCTCTTTTGTTCTCAACTTCTGAACTTGGCGATCTAGAATCTGAACAGGAATCTCCCCATAAGATAAGCTATATTTGATCCCAATATTTCCAGTTGGTATGATGAATGAAGGATCTCCCATGCACTTCTTTAACATGGAGATGTGAAATACCGGATTAACTGCTGGTAACTCTTGTGGTAGCTCTAACTCATAAGCTATTTTGCCAACCCTCTTGGATATTCTGTAAGGGCAATATACCGGGGACTAAGCTTTCCCTTCTTACCAAATCTCATAACACCCTTCATGGGTGAAACTTTCAAGTAGACCCAATTATCCACTTCGAACTCTAACTCCCTTCTCCTAACATCAGTGTAGGATTTCTGACAACTCTGTGCCGTTTTCAACCTCTCTTGAGTCACTTTCACCTTCTCCATAGCTTGATGAACCAAATCTGGTCCTATGAACCCTGCTTCACCAACTTTAAACCATCCATATGAGATCTACATCTTATTCCATAGAGAGCTTTGTAAGGAGTCATTTGGTTGCTCGAGTGGTAACTATTGTTGTAAGCAAACTCGATAAGAGGTAGGTGATCATCCCAATTACCTTTGAAATCAATCACACAGGTCATCAAAATATCTTCTAAGGTCTGAATTGTGTGCTCTACTTGCCCATCTGTCTAAGGAAGAAAGGAAGTACTTAAGTTCACCTTTGAACCCAAGCCTTTTTGGAATGACTTCCAAAGCTTTGCAATAAATTGTGCACCTCTGTCTAAAATAATGGAGACTAGAACCCCATGAAGTTTTAGCACCTCTTGAAGATACAACTTAGCATAATCTTTTGCTGAATGGGTAGTTTTTGCTGGATAAAGTGGGCTGATTTTGTCATTTTGTCGACAATCACCCAAATAGAATTATGCTGCCTGCGAGACCATGTTAAACCTGCGATGAAGTCCATATTAATCATCTCCCACTTCCATTCTGGAAGTTCTATATTCTGAGCCAAACCACCGAGCCTTTGATGCTCTACTTTAACTTTTTGGCAATTTGGACATTTAGCAACAAATTCTGCAATGCCCTTCTTCATACTATTCCACCAATACACCTCTCTCAAGTCACGATACATCTTTGTGGAACCCGAATGAATGGAATATCTGGAGCTATGATCTTCCTCCATGATCCTCTCTTGTAGTCCATCCACCATTGGTACACACAATCTACGTTGATATCTCAATACACCATCTCCCCCTTGTTCAAAAGCTAATACTTTTTGCTTATGAACATTTACCTTCAATTCAAGCAAAATGGGATCTTGGTCTTGCTTTTCTTTCACTTCTGACACTAATGATGATTTAACCCCATTCATCACCACTACTCCTCCTTCTGTGGAATCCATTAGTCGGACTCTTAATCGTGCACGTCTATGCACATCTTTCGCTAAATCTCTCTTTTCTTCCTCAACATAGGTGGTACTACCCATAGACAACCTGATTAAAGCATCATCAACAATATTAGCCTTACCTGGGAAATAAAGAATATTCATGTCATAATCCTTGAGTAATTCTAACCACCTCATTTGTCTGAGATTAAGCTCATTCTGAGTGAACACATATTGAAGGCCCTTGTGATCAGTGAATACATCAACATGAGAACTATACAAATAGTGACGCCATATCTTCAAAGCAAATACAACGGCAACAAACTCTAAGTCATGGGTTGGATAGTTCTTCTCATGAACTTTCAACTGTCTGGAGGCATAAGCTATAACTTTGCCATTCTGCATTAACCCACAACCCAAACCAACTCTAGATGCATCACAATACACCATAGAACCTTGAGTACCTTCTGGTAAGGTCAAAACTGGGGCATTAGTCAACCTCTTTTTCAATTCCTGAAAGCTTTACTCACAAGCTTCAGACTATTGAAATTTAACTATCTTCTGAGTCAACTTGGTTAAAGAAGATGAAATGGATGAGAACCCCTCTACAAACATTCTATAATAGCCAGCCAAACCCAAGAAACTCCTAATATCAGTGGGAGATGTGGGTCTAGGACAATTCTGCACTGCCTCAATCTTTTGGGTATCAACTCTAACTCCATCACCGAAAACTATATCGCCCAAGAACGCCACAGACTCAAGCCAAAACTCACATTTAGAGAACTTAGCATATAATTCCTTATCTTTCAAAGTTTGAAGAACTATTCTGAGATGGCTAGCATGATCTTCTTCATTCCTTGAATAGATTAGTATGTCATCAATGAAGACGATAACAAACATATCTAAATAAGGTTTGAAAACTCTATTCATAAGGTCCATGAACGCTGTAGGTGCATTAGTTAAATCGAACGACATGACCAGAAACTCATAATGACCATAACGGGTCCTGAATGCTGTCTTGGGAATATCACATTCCCTTACCCTCAACTGATGGTAACCTGATCTGAGGTCTATCTTCGAAAAACAAGAAGCACCCTAAAGCTGATCGAAAAGATCATCAATTCTCGGAAGAGGATACTTTTTCTTGATGGTAACCTTATTCAATTGACGATAATCTATACCCATCCTAAGGGAACCATCTCTCTTTTTACAACTAAGACCGGAGCACCCCAAGGTGAGACACTTGGTTGAATAAAACCTTTCTCTAAAAGATCTTTCAACTACTCTTTTAACGCTTTCAACTTTGCTGGAGCCATTCTATATGGCGGAATAGAGATAGGACAAGTATCCGGAAGAATATCTATACTGAAGTCTATCTCTCAGGAGGGACTCTGGGTAGATCATCAGGAAAGACTTCTAGAAACTCTTTGACTACTGAAACTGATTGAATATGAGGTAGCTCAACACTTGAGTCATTAACTCAGAGTAAGTGATAGACACACCCCTTGGAAACTAACATTCTTGCCTTAAGGTACGAAATGAAATGACCCTTAGGCACTGCTGAACTGCTTTTCCACTATAAGACTGGCTCATTTGGAAACTGAAACTTGACAACTCAATTTCTACAATCAACTGAGGCATCACAGGCATGAAGCCAGTCCATACCAAGAATGACATCAAAATATACCATGTCTAACTCAATTAAATCAGTCATGGTACTATTCTGATTGACAGAAATGGGATAATCACGATAAACTCTCTGCTAGAATGGAGTCACCAACAGGTGTAAAAGCACTGAATGGTTCAATAAGTTGCTCAGGAATAACATCAAAATTCATAGCAACATATGGAGTTACAAAGGATAAACTCGCTCCTGGATATAGGAAAGCATAAACAGTAAAGTCAAAGACTTGGATCATACCAATGACAACATCTGGCGAATCCTCTTGCTCTTGGCGACTGTTGATAGAATAAAAATGGTTTATTCCTCTGCCAGTACCAGAAGTAGCCCCTCTAGGTGTAGCTCTGACTGGTGGAGCAACTGAAGAAGACTGAGCTCTATTGCCCCCATTAACATTACTCTGTCTGCTCTTAGGACACTCTCTCATAAAATGACCGTTCTGGCCACACTTGATGCAACTAGTGGAGCCATCACGACACACCCCTGAGTGGCTCCTACCACACTTAGCACATGCAGGAATCTTAGTACCCCTCTGGTGCCTTACTACCTTGTGAATGCGCATGTCTAGCTCTGAAGTTTTGGGAATTCTGACTATTGTACTCACATTTGTTCCTTGGTGCAGGTGCACTAGCAGATGATGAAGCAGGTCTTTTCAGCCTATGTTGGAAAGAAAACCATCTTGCATTACTCAATTGCTGCCCAGATTCATTCCCTGATGTCTTAACTCTCTTGTTCTTAAACTCTTCTCTATCCCTTAGCTTGTCCTCATCAACTTGTTGCACATGGATCATCAGCCTTGCTATGTCCATGTCCCCTATTTGCATGGCTGCCTTACTTTCCTTACTTGACAAACGAGTCAACCCAACAACGAATAAGCTCATCCTACTCCTCGTGTCAGCAACCATCTTTTTGCTTCTCTTAGCTCAAGGGGAAAGAAACGCCTCATGAAAGCACACTCAAAATAGTCCAACTCACAATCGGTTACGCCTAAGCACGAGTTAGAAGGAAACTGTATAGAGATAAACTCTATTTCATGAAATGAGTATGAAAGAAGTGAAGGAATTTCCTAAATGTTGCAGCATCCTAATTATAGATGTGGCCCGCTTCACACCGATAACTAGTACTCTACAGACTTGGCTTCATAGACTCCCTAGGACTCTGAACTCTGTACTCTGATACCAAGTTTGTCATTCCCCGAGCCTACACCCTCGATGTGGCCAGCACTCAAGAACCATTGTTGGCCCTAAGCTAACCCTTGGCCTGGCTTACTTACTGAGCGAAAGACTTTAAGCATTAAGAAAATGATTCATATGCTAAATAACTCAACTGTCTCAAACTGAACTCATAATGTTATAGAAATAAACATTTAACTTAGCCAAAGTTGCAACTCAATTCTGAACATAAACCAATAACAAAGTAAAGACAAATGAACTAACTGATTGTCTATCTATGAAGCCTCTAATAACTGAGATGGATGTCGAGACAAAACCCCCAACATCCTAATGAACTAAAATTATAAAGTAATGAAAAAGGGGATCCTCCAGAAATCAATGAGGCTCACCAACAACTTTGAATCTCAACTGGATCAACAATGTGCTGGATGTTGATCCTGATTACCTGCGTCTGCATCATAAGACGATGCAGGCCAATTGGCATCAGTACATAGAATGTATGAGTATGCGATTTGGAATGCTAAACACAACTTAAGCTTGAAAAGAATCTGAAAGGAACTGAAGAACTTACATGGTTCAACTCAACTCAACATAACTAAACTCATTTCAATATAAAGCAGTTTAAAAACAAGTGCAATATAAGGAAAAGCTGTTTAAAACATGATGTCAACTCTGTGTATTTAGAAATACAATAATAACTCTGTATGTATGCAAAGATACAATATGAACTCTTTTTATATAAAAATACAAAATACTGTAGTGGGAGTGTAACTCCTCGAAAACCAGACCAAGAATTTTTTTTGCAGAAATATACCTGAAGCAGTGAAACACGACAGGGTTCACAGACCATGAAAGGGTCCACGATCCGTAGACCTTCCCGTGGTCTTGACCTGGAAGTCACCAGGCCCAGACATCAGACCATGAGCACCTTCACTGTTACAGCTCGCAAATTGAAATAGCTAGGAAGAAGCTAAGAACTGGAAATAGTCATTTTTGGAAAGAATGAAAAATCTAGAAAATTGTTTAAGTTAGGAAAAATGAGTTTTTGGTCAACTTCAAACGACCATAACTCCTAGCCCAAGATGAATTTGGTGTCGATCAAGATATGGTTGAAAAGCTCTTGGAATTTCTTTCCAACGTCGCTGAGTTTGCGTGATTCTGAGTTCGTATGAGTGAGTTACTCCCATTTGAAGTTGGGTTGTTCAAATAAAGAAATGTCAAATCTAGATTTTTGAAGGGTATTTCAGTCCTTTCCTTATCCAATTTCTTAGATTCGTTTTAGTTAATTAATTAAGGGTCTAAAATGAACTTGGTTATTTTACGCTTTTGGAAAAAGAGTTAGGCCTTTGAGAGAAGAGAAAAGAAGAGGAGAAAAGAGGAGAAAGGAGAAGATCGTTCAAGATTCGTCAAGATCGTCGAGTTTGGCTTGTAGATTTCATCGGGGGTGATCCCTACAAGGTATGTGAGATCACATAGCATTGGTTTAATTCGCCCATACGCCAATCATGATTATTTCAGCGAATTTAAGTTCTTGAAAGCTTAGAAATTGAGTTCTTGAATGGGTTTGTTGAAATTTCATTAGATTCTTGTTTCGTTGAGGAGTTGTTTGATCCTAATATGTGATTTTAGGTTTGATTTTGAGTAGAATCTGATGTACGTTGAACATTTAATCGATTCTAAATGTTGGGTAAAAGAACCCACGGAATTTAGAGGGTTTAGAGCCGAAAAACGAAGAAGAGATTTCGTCGGACGAAATCCGACATCAATGGCACGTCGCGGAGCTGGTTCATAGTTTTGGGAATGTTTGTTTCGCGTCGCGGAGCCATCATGGAGTCTTCTGCCAGAAAAGTCATTTTCGAAACTAAATTTTAAAATCATCTCGATCCGCGTTGCGGACCCACCCTCAGATATCGATTTTCGGTCATTTCTCATGTTTAGCTATGTAACATCATTTCTAAACAACATGAGATCCTTCCAAACACAAATCATAATCCTTGAATCCATAATTCCATTCAAGGATCAGTTAAGAGTCAAGTCTAGAGTAGTTAAGCTCAAAGTCGAGAAAAGTCAAGAGTCAAGTTAAGATAAGTTCTTAAAAGTTTTTCAAAAGTCTTTATTCCAAATGTTTAACTTTGTTTTAAGACTTAAAGTTCAAATTGAATAAAGAGTAAAGAGTAAAGCTTGAAGTTCATTTCTTCAAAAGTACATAGGGACTATGTATTCCCAAAGGGTTTAAAATGTTTTCACATTTAAACAAGAAAGGAAAACCTTCATTTCCAACGAGCATTTAAGCTAGTTTTCATAAAAGAGTAAATTCTTTCATAATTAAGCAAGAGGGAAAACTTTGATTTCCAAGATAGCCTAAGTTTTGAGCAATTATCTCAAATCACAGAAAGAAGTATGTTTTAAACATAAAGAGCTAGTATATTTTGGGAGTAATATTAAGCATCGATATAGGGAAGAGTTCATACAACTATCAGCCCCCATAAACCATGTAGCCATCATGGTAGAAAAGGGTCATACTTTTTAGAAGAATCCTTTTCGCATAGATTAGTGGATCCACTTAGTAATTCAGCTCCTATACCTTGGGCAGGGTATAGGATGCACTGGCAGCATGAGAGAGATCGATTATCATCACAATAGCTCTTATGTGATGGTTGTCGGTTAGAGAAACTCCCAAAACATTATTTTGTATCTTTATATACATCAGATATATTTGTATTTTTCATATACAAGCAGAGTTCATATTAAACAACTTTTCCTTATTTTGCACTTGCTTTAAAATTGCTTTTTATTGAACTGAGTTCAGTTATGTTGAGTGGAGTTGAGCCAGGTAAGTTCTTCAGTTCCTTTCAGATTCTTTTCAAGATTATGTTGTGTTTAGCATTCCAACTTGCATACTCGTAAATTCAATGTACTAATGCCAGTTGGCCTACATCGTATTATGATGCAGATACAGGTAAATAGGATTGCCATCCAGCGCATTATTGATCCAGTGAGCTGTTTAGAGTTTGTTGGTTAGCCTCTTTGCATTCCGGAGGATCCCTTTTGTTTACTTTCAGTATAGATAGTTCATTAGGATGCCGTGGGCTTGTCCCGACATCCATCTCAGTTGTTTTAGAGGCTTCATAGATAGTCAGTCAGATGTTAGTTCATTCGTCATCATTTTTTTATTGACTTATCTTCAGATTTGAGTTGCTATTTTGGAAAAGTTAAATGTTTATTTTCAAAACATTATGAGTTCAGTTTGAGACAATTAAGTTGTTTAGCATTTGAATTCCTTTCTTAGTGTTTAGAGTCTTCCGCTGAGTAAGCAAGCCAGGCGAAGGGTTCTCTTGGGGCCAGCTATGGTTCTCGAGTGCCGCCATGTCCAGGGTGTCGGCTCGGGGTATGACAAACTTGGTATCAGAGAACAGAGTTCAACAGTCCTAAGGAGTCTATGAAGCCGTGTCTGTAGATTCCTAGTTATAGGTCTGAAGAGTGCTACATCTATAATGAGGAGGCTAGAACATTTAGGAACTATTTCACGTCTTTCATAATCATTTCGTGTGTTAGAGTTTGATCTCTAAAAAGTTTCCCTCTAATTCATGCCTGCGCGTGTTTCTAGATAATCATGCCTCCACGAAGAGCAATCAGAGGTCGTCCTGCTAAGAGAAATATCGAGGAACAAGGTGGGTACCTAATGCACTAGAAGTGCAACCCTAAGGAGAGGTCACCAATGCTGAATTCCATGAAGCTATCCGGATGTTAAGTCAAGTTGTGACCTATCAAGTTGGACAGAGGTAATCAACAGGAAGTGGCTGATACTTGAAGGATCCATGAGCTTTTAAGGATGAACCCACCAAGCTTCACAGGTTCAAGTGTCATTGAGGATCCGGAGAACTTCATTGAGGAGTTGAAAAGGTTATTTGATGTGATGCATGCTGCTGATGCGGAGAGGGTGCAACTAGCTGCATACCAAATAAAGGGTGTCGCTTGAATCTGGTTCGACCAATGGAAAAGAATAGGGTTGATGATGCGCTAATAGTGAGTTGGGTTGTGTTTGAGAGTGTTCTCATGGGACGTTTCTTTCCCCGTGAGTTGCGAGAAGCAAAGATAAGAGAGTTTCTCACCCTTAATCCAGAGTCTATGAGTGTTCATGAGTACAGTCTGAAGTTCACACAACTTTCCCGCTATGCTCCGGAGATGGTTGCTGACATGAGGAGCAGGATAAGTTTATTTGTTGCTGGGTTGTCTCGTCAGTCAAGCAAGGAAGGAAAAACAACTATGTTGATAAGGGATATGGACCTAGAAAGGCTTATGATCCATGTACAACAAGTTGAGGAGGATAAGATGAAGGATATATAAGAGTTTAAGAATAAGAGGCCTAAGACATCAGGGAACGAGTTCAGAGCTAAGCCTGCCTATTCTTAGGGTAGTATGGCGCAAATGGGTAGTAATCCTCCTGCCTACACTGAGTGTGGTAGGAACCACCTAGGTATTTGTCGTGAGGGCTCTACTGGTTGTTTCAAGTGTGGTCAGAACGGTCACTTTATGAGGGACTGTCTTGAGAACTGGTAAGGTAGAGGTAATGGGGGCAATAGAGCCCATTCTTCTTCAGTTGCTCCACCAGACAGAGCTGCACTTAGAGGGTCTGCTTCCGGTACTGGCGGAGGAACAAACCGCTTGTATGCTATCAACAGTCGCCAAGAGCAAGAGGATTCGCCATATGTTTTGACTAGTGTTATCCAAGTCTTTGACTTTACTGTTTATACTTTGCAAGACCCAGGAGCGAGTTTGTCTTTTGTAACTCCATATGTTGCTATGAATTTTGATGCTAATCCTGAGCAACTTAGTGAGCCATTCAGTGTCTCTACATCTGTTGTTGATTTTATTCTAGCAGAGAGAGTCTATCGTGATTGTCCCGTTTCCGTCAATAACAAGAGTACCATCGCTGATCTAGTTAAGTTAGACATGGTATATTTTGATGTCATTCTTGGTATGGACTGACGTCATGCCTGTTATGCCTCAGTTGATTATAGAATTCGAGTTGTCAAGTTTCAGTTTCCAAAAGAGCCAGTCTTAGAGTGGAAAAGCAGTTCAGCAATTCCTAAGGGTCGTTTAATTTCGTACCTTAAGGCAAGGAAGTTAGTTTATAAGGGGTTTGTCTATCACTTAGTCTGAGTTAATGACTCTAGTGTTGAGATACCTCATAATCAGTAAGTTTCAGTAGTAAGAGTGTTTCCAAAAGTCTTTCCTGACGATCTTCCCAGAGTCCGTCCTAAAAGAGAGATAAACTTCGGTATAGATATTCTTCCAGATACTCGTCCTATATCTATTCCACCATATAAAATGCCACCAGCAGAGTGGAAAGAGTTATAAGAGTAGTTGAAAGTAAGGGAATGTGATATTCCCAAAGACAACATTCAGGACCCGTTAAGATCATTATGAGTTTTTGGCCATGTCGTTCGGTTTGACTAATGCACCAGCAGCGTTCATGGACATTATGAATAGAGTCTTCAAACTTTATTTAGATATGTTTGTTATCGTCTTCATTGATGACATACTAATCTATTCAAGGAATGAAGAAGATCATGCTAGCCATCTCATAATAGTTCTTCAGACTTTGAAAGATAGGAAGTTGTATGCCAACTTCTCTAAGTGTGAGGTTATGCTTGAGTCTGTGTCATTCTTGGGCCACATAGTTTTCGGTGATGGAATTAGAGTTGACACTCAGAAGATAGAGGCATTGCAGAACTGGCCTAGACCCACATCTACAATGGATATTAGAAGTTTCTTGGGGTTGGCTGATTATTATAGAAGGTTCGTCCAAGGGTTCTCGTCTATTTCTTCTCCTTTGACCAAGTTAACTCAGAAGACAGTGAAGTTTCAATGGTCTGAAGCTTGTGAGAAAAGCTTTCATGAATTGAAAAAGAGGGTAACTACTGCCCCAGTTTTGACCTTACCAGAAGGTACTCAAGGTTTTGTGGTGTATTGTGATGCATCTAGAGTTGGTTTGGGTTGTGTGTTAATGCAGAATGGCAAAGTTATAGCTTATGCCTCCAGACAATTGAAAGTTCATGAGAAGAACTATACAACCCATGACTTAGAGTTGGTTGTTGTAGTATTTGCTTTGAAAATATGGCGCCATTAACTTTATGGTGTTCATGTGGATGTGTTCACCGATCACCAGAGTCTTCAGTTTTTGTTTGTCAGAAAGAGCTTAGTCTCAGACAGAGGAGGTGGTTAGAATTACTCAAATATTTTGACATGAGTATTCTTTATCACCCAGGTAAGGATAATGTTGTTGGTGATGCCTTGAGCAGGTTATCTATGGGTAGTACCGCCCATTTTGAAGAAGGTAAGAAAGAGTTAGCAAAAAGATGTGCATAGACTCACATGATTATGAGTTCGATTAATGGATTCCACAGAAGGAGGAATAGTGGTGATGAATGGGGCTGAATCATCATTAGTGTCAGAAGTAAAAGGCAAGCAAGACCAAGATCCCATTTTGCTTGAATTGAAGGCTAATGTTCATAAGCAGAATGTTATGGCTTTTGAACAAGGGGGAGATGGTGTACTGAGATATCAAGGTAGGTTGTGTGTACCAATGGTGGATGGACTCCAAGAGAGAATCATGGAGGAAGCTCATAGCTCCAGATATTTCATTCATCCAGGTTCCACCAAGATGTGTCATGACTTGAGAGAAGTCTATTGGTGGAATAGAATGAAGAAGAGATATCCACATCTTTTCGAGCCCAGAGAAATTCCAGATCAAGGTACTAATCCTTTCTTAGTATTTATTTACAAGATGGCATGGTGTTTTGCATTTGCATGTGGGAGTTTGAACTGAATGTTGCATGTTACACACTTAGCCTAGTAAGATTAATCTCATTTGAGGAAGAATGTTCCCAAGGGGGAGATATTGTAACATGCCGCAAATTGAAATAGCTAGGAGGAAGTTAAGAACTGGAAATAGTCATTTTTGGAAAGAATGAAAAATTTGGAAAATTGTTAAGTTAGGGAAAGTGAGTTTTTGGTCCACTTTAAACGACCATAACTCCTAGCTCAGGATGATTTAGGTGTAGATCTAGATATGGTTGGAAATATCTTGGAATGATCTTTCCAACGCCGCTGAGTTTACGCGATTCCGAGTTTGTATGAGTGAGTTACACCCATTGGAAGTTGGGCTATTCAAATAAGGAAATGTCCAATCCGGATTTTTGAAGGGTATTTCAGTCCTTTCCTTATTAAATTAATTGGATTCGTTTTAGTGAATTAATTAATGGTCTAAATTGAACTTGGAAAAAGAGTTAGGGCTTTGAGAGAACAGAAAAGACGATGAGAAAAGAGGAAAAAGGAGAAGAACGTTCAAGATTCGTCAAGATCGTCGAGTTTGGCTTGTGAATTTCGTCAGGGGTGATCCCTACAAGGTATGTGAGATCACATAGCATTGGGTTAATTCTCCCACGCGCCAATCATGATTTATTTCAGCGAATTTAAGTTCTTGAAAGCTTAGAAATTGAGTTCTTGAATGGGTTTGTTGAAGTTTCATTAGATTCTTGTTTCGTTAAATTCTTTCAGGAGTTGTTTGATCCTAATCTGTAATTTTAGGTTAGATTTTGAGTAGAATCTGATGTACGTTGAACATTTAATTGATACTAAATGTTGGGTAAAAGAACCCACGGAGTTTAGAGGGTTTAGAGCCGATAAACGAATAAGAGATTTCGTCAAACGAAATCCGACATCAGTGGCGCGTCGCGGAGCCTTCACAGAGTCTTCTGCCTCAAAAGTCATTTTCGAAACTTAATTTTAAAAGCTTCTCCGCATCGCGGACCCTCCTTCAGATATCAATTTTCGGTCTTTTCTCATGTTTAGCTATCTAACATCATTCCTAAACAACATGAAATCCTTCCAAACACAAATCATAATCCTTGAATCCATAATTCCATTCAAAGATCAGTTAAGAGTCAAGTCAAGAGTAGTTAAGATCAAAGTCAAGTGTCAAGTTAAGATAAGTTCTTAAAAGTTTTTCAAAAGTCTTTTTCCCCAATGTTTAACTTTATTTTAAGACTTAAAGTTCAAGTTGAGTAGAGAGTAAAGAGTAAAGCTTGAAGTTCATTTCTTCAAAAATATATGGGTACTATGTATTCCCAAAGGGTTTAAAATGTTTTTTCACATTTAAACAAGAAAGGAAAACCTTGATTTCCAAATAGCATTTGAGCTAGTTTTCATAAAAGAGTAAATTCTTTCATAATTAAGCAAGAGGGGAAACATTGATTTCCAAGATAGCCTTTGAGCTAAGTTTTGAGCAATTATCTCAAATCACAGAAAGAAGTATGTTTTAAACATAAAGAGCTAGTATATTTTGGGAGTAGTATTGAGCACCGATATGGGGAAGAGTTCATACAACTATCAGCCCCCATAAACTATGTAGCCATCATGGGTAGAAAAGGGTCATACTTTTTAGATGAATCCTTTTCGCATAGACTAGTGGATCCAATTAGTAAATCAGGTCCTATACCTTAAGTAGGGTATATGATGCACTGGCGAGATCGCTGTATCATCACAATAGCTCTTATGTGATGGTTGTCGGTTAGAGAAACTCCCACAACATTATTTTGTATCCTTATATACATTAGATATATTTTTATTTTTCATATAAAAGCAGAGTTCATATTTTATCTTTGTATACATACAGAGTTGTTATTGTATTTCTAAATACACAGAGTTGACATCATGTTTTTAAATAGCTTTTCTTTATATTGCACTTGCTTTTAAATTGCTTTTTATTGAAATGAATTCCGTTATGTTGAGTTGAGTTGAGCCAGGTAAGTTCTTCAGTTCATTTCAGATTCTTTTCAAGCCTATGTTGTGTTTAGCATTCCAACTCGCATACTCGTACATTCAATGTACTAATGCCAGTTGGCATGCATCGTATTATGATGCAGACGCAAGTAAATAGGATCGGCATCCAACGCATTATTGATCCAGTGAGCAGTTCAGAGTCTGTTGGTGAGCCTCTTTGCATTTCGGAGGATCCCTTTTGTTTACTTTCAGTTTTAGTTAGTTCATTAGGTTGTTGTGGGCCTCTCCCGACATCCATCTTAGGTGTATTAGAGGCTTCATAGATAGTTAGTCAGATGTTAGTTCATTCGTCATCATTTTGTTATTGACTTATGTTCAAATTTGAGTTGCCATTTTGGCTAAGTTAAATGTTTATTTTCAAAACATTATGAGTTCAGTTTGAGACAGTTAAGTTTTTTAGCATTTAAATTCCTTTCTTTATGTTTAGAGTCTTCCGCTAAGTAAGTAAGCCAGGCCAAAGGTTCGCTTGGGGTTAGCAATGGTTCTCGACTACCAACCACATCTAGGGTGTAGGCTCAAGGAGTGACATTTCACGGTCTGTGGTCTTGATGACGGGCCTTGGTGGCACCCATAGAGTCGAGGCAGTGAACCTCCCTAGTCAGCCCCTTAGGACCCCACGCCTAAGCGAGGACCACGAGGAACTTCACACGGCCCATGTGGGCGTCTGTTGAGCATTACCAGTAAGCCCCCTAGCCAGTCCTTCCAGACCACAGCCCAAGTGGAGACCACATACACTTTCACGGTCCGTGGTCTTTCACACGGGTCGTGGTAGGGCTAGTGGACTCAAACCCTTAGCTAGTAATCACCAAGTCCAAACCCCGACCGACTTCACGACCGTGGTCCCTTTCATGGTCCGTGAAGGTGGCCGCGGTCATCCCATCTACAATTTAAGTCAGGTTATTTCGGTCTTTTCCTTATTCGTTAGACACCTAAACTATGTCGTTTTAACCCTAAATTATGAGGTTTTAGTAAGATTAAGCCTAGAAACATAACTAGAACTTACCTAAGTCATATCATTAATCAAAACATAGAAACAAATAGGGCTTAAGCGGAGAAGAGAAGTCAAGAACCCTAGTTCAAGAACGCAGCAAGGTTCCATCAGTTCCAGCCCCGGAATCTAAAGATTTCTCCATGGAATTCTTCACCAGGTATGTGGGATTTCACTAGTGGGTTCCTTTCGCCCATTAGGCCCCTAGATTACAGTCAGATTCATGATTCCCTTATCACAGCTAGACCTAGGGTTTCTAGAACTTCAATAGGTTATCATGAATTAGTTATTTACATGTTTCAAATTAGATTATCATGTTATTACTATGTTTCTTGCATGAATTTCCAAACCCTAGCTATGTATTTCTTTGGTCCTTGAATTACACATGTTAGGTCAGATATTTTAGTTATTTCAGATATACATGCCTCAGTTTTGAATGTGTCTTTTTCAGTATATTATTGCGCATTCTCAGTTTGCATGTCACTCAGAGCTATCCAGTATAATATAGAAATTCAGTCATAATCTGATAATCACTTAATGTATTGGGAGTAGCATAATACCGAGTTGGACTAGGGTTCAGCTTACCCATTAGTCCCAGAACTACGAGACACATAGGTGTAACTACCCTCTGTGGGCTATATCAGTTAGTGATCACGCCAGTCATGCCTCTATACCTTTGGCTAGGTATATTGGGTCCTCTCGATGGGGCGTGTACATCGGACTTCACATTTAGCTCATGTGGTTTTATTATCGGTTATTAGTTGCTCCCACAGTTCAATCAGACTCTCTTGCATTGACCATTTAAATACAATCAATATTTCAGTTTTAGCACATTATGAACTTGGTCCTTGCATTCAAATAGTTCAGTATTCAGCATCTATATCATGTCCATATTATATCATTGCTTATTTGCTTTGTTCAGTTATATGTTATTTCATCTTTACTCTATCTGCATGCTCAGTACCTTTCAAGTACTGACGCATACTCTGCGCTACATCTTCTCGTGATGTAGGTTCAGGTTCTCAGCATCCAGATCCCGTTTAGATTGGTATCAGTGCATTAGGTTTAAGTGTTCTAGGATGTTTGTAAAGCCGCACTAAGTAGAATCCTTTTCATGGGTGTGATGTGCACCACATCTAATGAGAGGGAGGGTACAAAGTGATTTATGAAAACTTCATTTTCTTGTTACTCTTATCATACGTAAGGTATGATCTAATTCTATTCTAACTCGATGTTCTGTGTTTCAGTGATCATGCCTGCTTGTAGAGCTAACACCAGGAATGTAAATGTCAATAATGCAAATGCAGCTCCTCTAGTCCAAGATTATGATGTTTCTAATGTAGAATTGAGGAACACCATTCAGATGCTCGCTCAGAGTGTGGCCAACCAGAAAAATCAGCAGGTTCCAGTTCAGGAAAATACCAATGTTGGGTTAGCTGTAGCTAGAGTGTGAGACTTTGTTAGGATGAATCCAGTAGAGTTCTTAGGATCGCAAGTTGAAGAAGATCCCCAAAACTTCATTGATGAGGTCAAGAAGATCTTTGAAGTGATGCAGGTAACTGGGAATGATCCGGTTAAGTTAGCATCGTATCAACTAAAAGATAAAGCTCATATTTGGTATACTCAGTGGAAAGAAAACAGGGGTACAGATGCAACTCCTATTACTTGGGATTGTTTCAGTGAAACCTTTCTGGACAGGTTTTCCCCATAGAGTTGAGAGAAGCAAGTCCCAGGAATTTATGAACTTAAGGAAGGTTAACATGACGGTCCAAGAGTATGGGCTCAAGTTTAACCAACTCTCCAGGTATGCTCCTCACATGGTTGTTGATTCCAGGGCTCAGATGAATAAGTTTATGTATGGAATGTTAGACTTAGTGAAGACAGAGAGCAGAAATTCTATGTTGTTGGGAGACATGATCATCTCTAGGCTCATGACTCACGCTCAGCAGGTTGAGGGCGATAAGCTTAAGGAACATGCTAAGGAGAGTAACAAAGCAAGAACATCCAACTATGAGTATTCCCAACAGAAATCGGGTGGTGGAAATCGCTCACAGTTTCAACAGAAGTTTTCAACTCCAGCACTTTCATCAGGCAATGTTCCATCTTCCAAGTTCCAGAATAATCAGAAAGATAGAGCATCAGGCTCTAAGTCTCAAGGTAGTATTTCAGGGACCAAAACCTACCCAACTTGCCCAAAGTGTGGTAAGAACCATCCGGGCGAGTGTGTTGCAGGAAAAGAATGACACTTTAGGTATGGTCAGTCTGGTCACAGGTTGAGGGATTGTCCTTCTAGACAGGGTCAATGAGGTAAAAATTGTAGAGCTCAGTCTACAACTTCAACAACAGCAGCAGATCGCCCGACTCAGCAGGGTAACTCATCTGGTATAGGTGGCGGACAGGGCCAGAACATGTTGTATGCTCTTCAGGCTCGCCAAGATCAGGAAGATACTCCTTATGTAGTCCCTGGTACATTGTGAGTCTTTGATCTTGACATTTATGCATTGTTAGATCCAGGGGATACTTTGTCTTTTGTAACTCCTTTTATAGCGATCAAATTCAGTATTAGTCTAGAAACTCTCCCAGAACCTTTCTCAGTCTCTACTCCAGTCGGTGACCCAGTTATAGCTAGACGGGTATACAGAAATGGCCCTGTCACAGTCTCCCAGAAAGTCACCACAGCAAATCTTGTAGAGTTAGAAATGGTAGACTTCGATATCATTCTAGGCATGGATTAGTTACATTCTTGTTATGCCTTAGTCGATTGTAGAACTAGGATTGTTCGTTTTCAGTTTCCAGATGAACCAATCTTAGAATGGAAGGGTAGTAGCTTAGCACCAATGGGTCAATTCATTTCTTACCTTAAGGCCAGAAAGTTAATCTCTAAGGGTTATCTCTATCATCTAGTTTGGATTAAGGATTCAAGCTCCGAAACCCTAACCCTTGAGTCAGTTCCTATGGTTAATGAGTTTCCAAAAGTGTTTCCAGAAGATCTTCCCAGAGTTTGTCACGATAGGAAAATTGACTTTGGAATTGATCTCCTTCCAGATACCCAGCCTATCTCTATTCCTCCTTACAGAATCACTCCAGCTGAGCTTAAGGAATTGAAAGAGAAGTTGAAAGACCTTCTAGATAAGGGCTTCAACAGACCTAGTATTTCGCCATGGGGTGTACCAGTGTTGTTCGTAAAGAAGAAAGATGGTTCTCTCAGAATGTGCATTGATTATAGGCAATTGAACAAAGTTACAATCAAGAATAAGTATCCCATTCCCAGGATTGATGACTTGTTTGACCAACTTCAGGGTGCTAGTCATTTCTCAAAGATAGACCTCAGATCGGGTTATCATCATCTTAAAGTCAGAGATAGTTACATTTCGAAAATAGCCTTCAGAACTCGATATGGTCAGTATGAATTTGTAGTCATTTCATTTGGACTAACCAATAGTCTTGCAGCTTTCATGGATTTGATGAACATAGTGTTCAAGCAGTGCTTGGACTTGTTTGTTATCATGTTTATTAATGATATCCTTATTTACTCTAGGAATGAGGAAGAACATGCGAGTCATTTGAGAATTGTTCTGCAAACTCTCAAAGATCGCCAGTTATTTGCAAAATTTAACAAGTGCGAGTTTTGGTTACAATCAGTTGACTTCCCTGGGCATATTGTGTCTAGTGAAGGAATTTAAGTAGATTCCCAGAAGATAGAAGCAGTGAAACAATGGCCCATACCTACCTCAGCTACAGAAATCAGAAGTTTCTTGGGTCTAGCGGGCTATTACAGACGGTTCGTGGAAGGATTTTCATCCATAGCCTCGCCATTGACTAGGTTGACTCAAAACATGGTCAAGTTTCGATGGTCAGATGATTGTGAGAAAAGCTTCGCAGAATTGAAAACGAGGTTGACTATAGCTCCTGTCTTTTTTCTACCAGAGAGATCAAATGGTTATGTGATCTATTGTGATGCATCTAGGGTTAGCCTAGGTTGTGTGTTGATGCAGCGAGGTAAGGTTATAGCTTATGCTTCTAGACAACCTAAGGTACATGAGAAGAATTATCCAATTCATGACCTCAAGCTTGCAGCAGTGGTGTTTGCACTCAAGATTTGGAGACACTACTTGTATGGTGTTCTTGTAGATGTGTTCACAGACCATAAGAGCCTTCAGTATGTGTTCACCTAGAAAGAGTTGAATCTTCGCCAGAGAAGATGGCTTGAGTTCCTCAAAGATTATGACATGAGTGTGCATTACCATCCTGGTAAGGCAAATATAGTAGCAGCTGCCCTTAGCAAACTATTTATGTGTAGTGTAGCACATATTGGGGAAGAAAGAAAGGATCTAGCAAAGGATGTTCACAAACTTGCTCACCTAGGAATTCGTCTTATGAGCATATTAGATGGTGGTGTAACGGTTCAGAATGGGGCAGAATTTTCTTTGGTAGTGGAAGTTACAAAAAAGTAAGACAGTGATCTGATATTACTTGAACTCAAGGGTGCAGTCCACCAACAGAAAGTTGAGGTTTTCTCCCAAGGGGGAGATAGTGTGCTTTGCTACCAGGGTCGATTATGTGTTCCTAATGTGGGTGAGTTGAGACAACATATTCTTGCAGAGGCCCATAACTCCAGATATTCTATTCATCTAGGTGCCACTAAGATTTACCGCGATCTGTGGGAAGTCTATTAGTGGAATGGCATGAAAAGAGATATAGCAGACTTTGTGGCTAAGTGCCCCAATTGCAAGTAAGTTAAGGTAGAACATCAGAAACCAAGAGGTATGACTCAAAAGATTGACATTCCTACTTGGAAGTGGGAAGTGATCAACATGGACTTCATCACAGGTTTACCTCGTACTCGCACACATCATGACTTCATTTGGGTGATTGTTGATAAAGTTACTAAGTCTTCTCACTTTTTGGCGGTTAAGGCTAGAGATTCGGCGGAGGATTACACCAAGCTTTACATTAATGAGATTGTGAGGTTGAATGGGGTTCCTTTGTCTATCATCTCAGATAGAGGTCCTCAATTTACCTCTCATTTCTGGAAGACATTTCAGAAGGGTCTTGGTACTCAGGTTAACCTTAGCACAACATTTCATCCACAGATGGATGGTCTGGCATAGTGTGATCGATACCTTAGAGGACATGTTGAGAGCTTGTGTGATCAACTTCAAGGGTAGTTGGGATGATCACCTTCCTCTTATTGAGTTCGCCTACAACAATAGTTACCATTCCAGTTTTCAGATGGCCCCTTATGAGGCATTGTATGGGCGTAGATGCAGATCTCCTGTTGGTTGGTTTGAAGTAGGTGAAGTAGCCTTGATAGAGCCATATTCAGTCTTTTATGCTATGGAGAAAGTCCTACTCATTAGAGATAGACTTAAGACAGCCAAGAGTCACCAGAAGTCTTATGCAAATGTAAGGATAAGGGAACTAGAGTTACAAGTTGATGATTGGGTTTTCCTGAAGGTGTTACCTATGAAGGGGGTGATGAGGTTTGGCAACAAAGGGAAGCCTAGATCCAGTTATGTAGGCCCTTACCGGATCTCGAAAAGGATTGGTAAAGTGGCTTATGAGTTAGAATTGCCAGCAGATTTGGTAGTAGTGCATCCAGTCTTCCACATCTCACTTTTGAAGAAGTGTGTGGCTGATCCAGCATCCGTGGTGCCATTGAGGAGTGTGGCAGTGAAATATAGTTTTTCTTATGAGGATGTACCAGTTGAGATTCTTGATCGTCATGTTAGAAGATTGAGAAACAAGGAAGTCGCTTCAGTCATGGTTTGGTGGAGGAGTAAGTCCGTAGAGGGAGCTACTTGGGAAGCAGAAGCAGCCATGAAAGCGAAGTATCCTCACCTCTTTCCTTACGAATCCATTCCAGCTTGAGGTAATAGTTCCTTTTCAGTTTTTCAGTCATTCATGCTTGAAATCAGTCTTAGTATCATGTTCCTTCAGTCTGTACTTGCATTTTCAGCGTATCTGCATGTTTTGGGAACTTAATTTAGTCAGAAATCATCCTTCAGTGTTTAGTGGTAGGGTTGGAGCTCATTCCCTCCATTTCAGCTAGTTTGGTCTTCATTCGAGGATTAATGATCCCAAGGGGGAGATATTGTAACACCTCGAAAACTAGACCCAAATTTTTTTTTGCAGAAATATACCTGAAGCAGTGAACCACGGCAGGGTTCACGGACTGTGAAAGGGTCCACGATCCGTAAACCTGCCCGTGGTCTTGACGAGAAAGTCACCAGGCCCAGACATCAGACCACGATCACCTTCACAGTCCGTGGTCTTGATGACGGGCTGTGGTGGAGCCCGTAGAGTTGAGGCAGTGAACCTCCCTAGCCAGCCCCTTAGATTCCCATGCCTAAGTGAGGACCACGAGGACTTTTACGGTCCGTAGCCCTTCACACGGCCCATAGGGGCATCCGTGGAGCCTTACCAGAAAGCCCCTTAGCCAGTCCCTCCAGACCATAACCCAAGTGGAGACCACAGACACTTTCACGGTCTGTGGTCCTTCACAGGGGTCGTTGTAGGGCTCGTGAACTCAGACCTTCAGCTAGTATTCACCAAATCCAGACCACGACCGACTTCACGGTCCGTGGTCCCTTTCACGGTCCGTGAAGATGGCCGTGGTCAGCCCTTCTGCAGTTTAAGTCAGGGTTATTTTAGTCTTTTCCTTATACGTTGGACACCTAAACTATGTCGTTTTAACCCTAAATTATGAGGTTTTAGTCAGATTAAGCCTAGAAACATAAGTAGAACTTGCCTAAGTCATATCATTAATCAGAACTTAGAAAACATTAGGGCGTAATGGGAGAAGAGAAGTGAAGAACCCTAGTTCAAGAACGCAGCAAGGTTCTATCAGTTCCAACCCCGAAATCTAAAGATTTCTCTGAGTAATTCGTCACCAGGTATGTGGGATTTCACTAGTGGTTCCTTTCGCCCATTAGGTTCCTAGATTTTAGTCAGATTCTTAATTCCCTTATCACAACTAGACCTAGGGTTTCTAGAACTTCAATAGGTTATCATGAATTAGTTATTTACATGTTCCAAATTTGATTATCATGTTATTACTACGTTTCTTGCATGAATTTCAGAACCCTAGCTATGTATTTCTTTATTCCTTGAATTACACATGCTAGGCCAGATATTTCAGTTATTTCAGATATACAAGCCTCAGTTTTGAATGTGTTTTTATCAGTGTATTATTGTGCATTCTTAGTTTGCATGTCAGTTTGATCTATCCAGTAAGATACAAAAATTCAGTCATAATGTGTTAATCACTTAATCTATTGGGAGTAGAATAATACCGAGTTGGACTAGGGTTCAGCGTACCCATATAGTCCCAGAACTACGAGCCACGTAGGGGTAAGTGCCCTCTGTGGGCAATATTAGTTAGTTATCACACCAGTCATGCCTCTATACCTTTGGTCGGGTATATTGGGTCCTCTCGATGGGGCGTATACATCGGACTCCACATTTAGCTCATGTGGTTATTATCGGTTATTAGTTGCTCCCACAGTTCAATCAGACTCTCTTGCATTGATCATTTCAGTACAGTCGGTATTTCAGTTTTAGCACGTTATGAACTTGGTCCTTGCATTCAGATAGTTCAGTTTTCAACATCTATATCTGTCCACATTATATCATTGCTTATTTTCTTTGTTCAGTTATATGTTATTTCAGTTTTATTCTATCCTACATGCTCAGTACCTTTCAAGTACTGACGCATACTCTGCGCTACATCTTCTCGTAATGAAGGTTCAGTTTCTTAGCATCCAGATCACGTTTTGATCGGTTCCCGATCTCCAGTTTAGCAGCTTCAGTGGTGAGTTATCATTCTTCGAGAAAAATAGTCATGTTATCTTTTCATTATTCCAGTCTTTTAGTTTCAGTTTTATTAGACTTAGTTGGGGCATGTTCCAACACTTCTAGTCAGTTAGAGGCTATTTTCCGACATAGTTAGATTCAGCTTAATATTTGAGTTTGATGTTTCTTTTGTATTAAGCTCTCACATTTGATATTCAATTTCAGTATATGGGTATCCTCCCATCATTTTAGATTTACTTATTATTAGCTTCCGCAACAGTTTTATTTCTCAGTTTACCTTTAGTATGCTCATGATTATGCCAGCAGGGTTAGCTTGGGGTCACTTGTGATCCAAGTCCCGTGTCCGCGTTTCGGGGGTAGCTCAGGGCGTGACAGGGAGTTTCTCTAACCGACAATCATCACTTAAGAGTTATAGTGATGATACAACGTTTTACCTCACGCTGCCAAGGATCGTTCTATACCTTGCCGGGGGTATAGAACCTAACTCACTAAGTGGATCCACTAGTCTATGCTAAAAAGCACTAAAAGAATCATCTAAAAAGTATGACCCTTTTCTACCCTTAGTGGCTACATGGTTAATGGGGGCTGTGAGTTATCTGAACTCTCCCCCATATCGGTGCTCAATACTACTCCCAAAAATATAATATTATCTCTTATGTTTAAAATCATACTCCTTCTGTGATTTGAGATTAGTGGTCAAAAACTTAGCTCAAAAGCTATCTTGGAAATCAAAGTTTCCCTTCTTACTTCATTTAGAAAGCGATTACTCTTTTCTAAAAACTAGCCCGAAGGCTCTTTGGAAATCTAGTTTTCCTTTCTTGTTTAAATGTAAAAACATTTTAAACCCTTTGGGAATACATAGTCCCCATATACTTTTGAAGAAATGAACTTCAAGCTTTACTATTTACTCTTTACTCTTTACTCTTTACTCAACTTGAACTTTAAGTCTTAAAAAAAAGTTAAAAGCATTTGGAAAAGACTTCTTGAAAAGACACTAAGAACTTCCTAGACTTGGCTCTTAACTTTCCTTGAATTTGAATTTATGGTTTAAAGGTTATGATTCATGTTTATGGATGATTTCTAGATGTTTAGAAGTCATTTAGAGTAGTTAGAATCAATAGGAAGTGTTAATATACTTTAGAAAGGCTTAGACGGATTGATTGACAAAAATTGGGTGAAAAATGATGATCCAGGCGCATCCAGGGAGCGCCGCGCCAAGCCCCCACTTTCTGGGGCTCACTGCAGGCGCGCCCCCCGAAGCTATTGGCGCTATGGGGGCGCGATGCGCCTGGCCCTCCCCAGGTGTGTCTGACGAGTTTTCAACTCGTTTTCTAATCCTAAATCATTTTAAATCGATTCATTTTCTTAATACTTTCTTAGATTCAGATACCTAACATATGTACACGAGAATCTAAATCAAAACAACTCTTAACATCGCTAAAATGTCTCAAGAAAACCCATCAATCACATGTAAGTTCATGAATGAAAACAATTCAAGAACATAACTCAAGAACATCAAATTCTAACTCTTTTAGAACAAAAATCGCTGAATTATACATGATTGGCATATGGGTGAATGGATTCAATGCTATGTGATCACACATACCTTGTAGGGATCACCCCCAATGAAATCCACAAGCTAATCTCGACGAATCTTGAACGAATCTTGAACGTTCTTCTCCTTTCTCCTCTTTTCCTCCTTTCTCCAAGCCCTAGCGTGAAATTCACTTTTCTAAAACTGACTAAAATCTGAATTTACCCCATTTAAACTCCTAAAAACGAATTAATTAAGTTGGGTAAGGAAAAGACCAAACTACCCTTCCAATATCCGGATTGGACTATCCGTATTCGGACAACCCAACTTCCAAAGGGATAAACTTAATTATATCAACTTGGAATCGCGAAAACTTGGCGGCATTGGAAAGATCATTCCAAGAGCTTTCCAACCATATCTGGAAGTACACCTAACTCATCATGAGTTAGGTGTTATGGCTGTTTGAAGTTGACCAAAACTCAACTTTTCTTAACTTAAACAAATTTCCAGATTACCATTCTTTCCAAAAATGACTATTTCCAATTATAAGCTTCTTCCTAGTTACTTCAAATTGCGAGATGTTACAATTTCTAATTTAGTTCTTTCTAATTTTAGCTCTTTCAAATACCAAGGTGTTACAAAAATAAACTCATATGAATAGAAAATTACTTTTAAGGCTCCAAACTTTAATACTTTATTAGATCATACAATGGTCTACTTTATTAATGGCATATCTAAATATAATATATTAATATGTGAGTGCACAAAATAGAAATTACTAACATTGCAATCTCCAATAGTCGATATTTATTGTGTTGAGCTATTTTTAAAAGTACTCTAATATTTGTTTGCATTGTTAATTAATTGCTCAAACTTCACCAACAGGGCTGGAGCTATGGATTGGACACCCTTCGCCAAAATATTACATGATAGATATAGATCAAATATTACTTTTTTTAAATCAAATTGGTGCTCGAAGCTCGTTTATTCAATCATAAATATCAAAAATACATGTCTGCCTTGCCTAACTTTGAAAAGGAAAGTTAGCCCAAATATATCAATACCCTTTTCATTTCTTATCTTATTTTTAACACTTTCCCTAACATTTGTTTCAAAATCCTCTGTCATTTTCTTCTCCGTGCCGCCTTCATGATTCTCCTTTGTCTCCTTTAGATCATCAGCATTCAACCATGGTGGTGTACCACTACACATCTTCAACAGCTTCAATAGGTACTGCTCCTCCTTTATGTTTCTAATCTCTCCTTTATCTTGGTTTAGTATGTTCTGATTTTTGGATCTAACACCATTGCTAGCTGTGGATCCAAATATGTTGCTCTCGATCTTCCTCTCTATGACAATGGACATTGTGCTTTGGATGTATATTCCTCGACTTTTGCCAATTTCCTCTTTTATAAGCAGGTAGCTCTTTATTTCTCGCCGATTTTAAGCACTAGTATTGGCAAAAAATTGAGGTATACATATAAAATCTTGCGAGACTCACCACATCTTGATTAATGTAATTGTGGTCCATACTGGCTGTTTATGTCTTTTATCTTTCTTGTCTTGATTCTCAAACTTGTGATTTGTGCTTTTCCATGTTTAGAATTCTTTTGCAATTAGCTGGTAGTTGTTCAAACTGCTTGTATTCCTGTTCCTCCGACTTACTGTAAGCACTATTAGCAATGACAACTCCTAGGTGATTTCCTTCCATGATTTCCTTCCATGTCTAGTATCTCCCATGGTATTTTCCATTCCTTAAGTATCATTTTCATGCTTCCTAGTGATCTGTTTCTAGAATAAACATCCTGAGCTTGTTTTAATACAGTAAATTAGCCCTCTTAGTACTGTTGTCACGTCAAATACTACTTTATATTGATATATTAAGAATTTTGAACACCCCAAACAACAACAATGAGTTGTAGCTCAGTGGCAAAAGTGTGTCTAATATGCACACAATACCCAAGTTTGAATCACTGCATGGTTTGCTGTAAAATAGTTAATTAAATGAAAAATGAAATACTTTGTTTTATATAGAGTGGTAGTGGCAATAGTGTGAAGAAGTTTGTTTGCCATTGAGGTTCAATTCCCCATGGCCACATTTTTTTTCTATGTTGGTTTAATTTTGGACATCCTTCACGAATTTTCTGCCTACGCCACTGCTCACCAATATATTTGTGCTAATTCCAGTACTTTTTATCATGAGTTTAGCTTAAGGTTATGAATAATTCACTCCTAATCCTTTGCCTTCCTAGAAGTGGGGAGAAGACTCGAAGCACCCAAACTTTTCAACATGGTATTAGAGACGGCAAACATTATAACTATGTTGAAATATTTCTTATCTCCAAAACGAATCAGGCCATATGTAAGAAATGTGCGATATAAAAACATTATTATGCAATTAATTAAAAATATGTGTTATATAATCAGTCCAACATAATTTTAAATGACATTGTCACACGCTTCAACATTTTCAAAGAAAATATAAAGTTTTAATTAGGAAGTAAGAATTTAAATTAAACAAATCTCATGAGAAAATAAATTAAAGATGTGATAAACATATATACATAAAACTAGACATGGTCATTCCATAAAAGCCCTTTTTGAATCAACACTATTGGTGGGAAGTGAAAAAATTCAAATGATAAGTTTTTCTCTACCTTTTACACTATGTATATTATCCTTTTCTAAGTCTTTTATTTCACCAAATCCCCATTTCTCTCTTTCATTTGCTTTCTCTATTATTATTTTTGCTCTCTTCCAATGACCAACTCTCATGCTAAGAATGTCCCCCCTCCCCAATCTCCCCCTCCCTCTTCCCCTGCCCCTTCCCCTCATCATGTTCGCGAGATGGCTACACCAACAGCTGACACTGAGATCTTAGGGGTTTATGAGAGTAGCGCCCTCATCCACTCAGTCAATGCTCCTTCTAGAAAGAGGGGAAGCATGATGAATACTGGGGAAGGAACATCTGTGGTTTGGGCCAAAAGGCCCAATGTTGAAACTTTTGGAGCATCAGCAGCTGAAAGTGTCAACATTGGCCGTTTTGGCCCGAACCTCAAATGTTATTTCCCAACATTCAACATGTTTCCCCTCTTTCTAGGAGCATTGACTGAGTGGATGGAGGTGCTACTACTATAAACCCCTAAGATCTTAGTGTCAGCAGTTGGTGTAGCCATCTCGTGAACATGATGAGGGGAAGGGGCAGGGGAAGAGGGAGGAGGAGATTGGGGAGGGGGAGGAGGAGGAGGGGGGACATTCTTAGCATGAGAGTTGGTCATTGGAAGAGAGCAAAAAAAATAATAGAGAAAGCAAATGAAAGAGAGAAATGGGGATTTGGTGAAATAAAAGACTTAGAAAAGGATAATATACATAGTGTAAAAGGTAGAGAAAAACTTATCATTTGAATTTTTTCACTTCCCACCAATAGTGTTGATTCAAAAAGGGCTTTTATGGAATGACCATGTCTAGTTTTACTAGATGGGCGTATCCCGTGCTAGAGCACGGGCCCAACACACAAATTAAATTATAGTTCTAACAACAGAGTAAACAATTCCACTATAACTTCTCATAAATGATTTTTTACATTCATTCTATAGAACTGAAAATGTCGCTTAAAACATATCCTCTACCATTAAAATTCAATCCAAGAAGCTGATTAAAGAAGAGTATAATGACAAAAACTAAAAACAAAATATTATTTGGAGTTTTTATTCCCTTAACTCTGAACACAATTGATTTACACAATATCTAACAATTCAGTCACCTTCTATAGCTACCCTTACAAATTGCCTCAAAAAAGTTGTAGAAATGAAATACATCACCCCTTGAAGTTGTATCATTAGAGACTTCAAGCAACATGACGATTATCATGTAACGCCCCTGCATCCATACAATAATGAAAAAATAATTAGAGAATTTTTTTCTGTGAATTTCAATTTTATTATTAAAGCTTTTGAGAAAAAAAGGTCCCAACCTCATGTTTAGACTTTGAGATTAGTGAAGGTTCTTAGTAATTTCCAATGTTGATGGCAGCCACGTTAGCATTTTCGAGAGTTGCCTCTTTTAAGATAGGTTTCAGCCAACTGGACTCTCAGAACATTCTCTTGCTCTTGAACAAGCATGTTACCATACCCAAAGAGCTTCTCAAGGGTATTTTTTGGTCAAAATTTGGGGGTCCCTCTCTAGAGTTCCAAAGTTTTTCCTCAATGGCTTCAATTCCGGTGCCTAAAACCCATTTCCTCACCTCATCATCATATATTCGTGCTCTCAGAGCACCGAAGAAATTTGTTACCACAACAAACAGATGCACATCAGTAATCAACAAAAGAAATTTCATTTTGAATTATCGAGTCTTTGTACCAATAGATTGTCCATGGAAGCAATATACACTCTTTACGACAACTTCCTCATGCACATTGTCACTTCTGAAAATACCCTTTCCAGCACCGACTCAATATTTAATATTTTCATGTGGTGAATATGTTGTGTGGTCGGTTTTTCCATGTGGTGTATGCTTTTCATAATCGTTTGATGCCGAAGGATATCAACAAAGAAATATGAAAAAACAACAAAATGGCAAATGAAAAATATAAAGCTAAAATTGCATTAACTTAGTGATGATGGTATGATTGATGTGTGAGTAAAAAGCATATATGTGAAACTTTAGGGAAGGGAAAATACAGATCTTCAAAATGTTTGTGCACAGATGGTAAAAACCAAGTAATAGTCTCTTGTGCCTGCATGCAAATTTTACTACATAGGCTCTCTAAATTTCTTAAACTTCTTAGCTAGATCAACTCAAACTTGGTACATCAATTTTCTTCTACCATTTAACCGCACCGTATGATAATTACACAATGTAGCATAACAAACTAATTTCTACAGTCTACTTACCCCTTTGAGTCCAGCCTCGTCATAATCATTTCTCTTGATCCTTCTACCCTGCTCCCTCTCTCCCACGTTTACTCGAGAAAGGGAATTAAGAGTGAAGATAATGAAAGTCGAATCCAAACAGAGATAATCGGATGAGTCATTCAAAGAGTCAACCATCATACCAATATACCTTGCCTTAAGAAAACAGAGGTAAAAACAATAACATCATGATTAAGTTAAGCATGGAAAATGGATTCTTTTAATGGAATGCCCCCCTTTTGTTCTTACAGGAAGACCAATAACAATTTCAATAGACATAAGATTCACCTGCAAAAAATACGAACGCAAAATTGTCTCCAGATTGATATAGCCGCCTTGACATTTTCAGCATTATATAAGGATCACCTAAACACAAAATCAAGAACCTATCTTAGTATCACTTATTGAAAATTTATCAAGAGGTTAAATACCGAATATGTTAAATATTGGAGAGCTCACAAATTAAATAGCACATTAGTTACTGGTAAAACAAAAGAACGACCACCCTGAATTCTTCCCAAGAAAATATCAAAATGTACACATGTAATGTAACAATAAATCACTTGAAGCATACAATTCAGATCATTTTTTAAAAGAATTTCGATTATACAAATTTTTGTTATATCTAATATAATAAGCATGGAAAAAAATATTCTAAAAAAAAGATATATATGGTGGTACATGCATGCACATAGAGAAATTTATAACAAAGAGAGAATAGTGGAGATGATAGATAGAGTAATTTAGAAGGTACTTGGACAACTCAAAAATGACATTGAAATATGACCATAACAAATTATTCCAAAAAGAAAAAAACTTACTTGTTACACAATGATACAGTAAACAAAAAAATCAGAAGCTACAAATGTATAATTGATCAATAAGTTAGTGTTGATTTTAGAATGTGTTAGATGATGAACAATATTATATTTAGAAATTGATCTGCAAATGGGGTTGGTATAGTGGAGATGATATATCGAGTAATTTAGAAGGTACTTGGACAACTTAAAAATGACATAGAAATATGACCATAACACAGTCTTCCAAAAAGAAAAAAACTTACTTGTTACATAATGATCCAGTATACAAGAAAATCAAAAGCTACAAATGTATAATTGATCAATAAGTTAGTGTTGATTTTTAAATGTGTTAGATAATGAACAGTATTAGATTCAGATTGATCTGCAAATGGGGTTGGTGTAGTGGATAGATAGATCGAGTAATTTAGAAGGTACTTGGACAACTCAAAAATGACATAGAAATATGACCATAACACAGTCTTCCCAAAAGAAAAAAACTTACTTCTTACACAAAGATACAGTAAATAAGAAAATTAGAAGCTACAAATGTACAATTGATCAATAAGTTAGTGTTGATTTTTGAATGTGTGAGATGATGAACAGTATTAGATTCAGAAATTGATCTGCAAATGGGGTTGGTGTATTTTCTATGTTTTCAATACTAACATGGAGGAGCAGAAGTAACCAGAGAGATAGTGGAGTATTCAAGTACAAATACGATATCCAAAGTGATAGTCCTAAGTAGAGCCTTTACTTGAAGAAGCTAGATAAAGCTCTTCCCGGTTGGCAAAGTTGGTGTCAAGCATCTCTCTAATTTCTCTACAATTATTGATTGTAGTGTTCGTCCTTCTCTTTCTCAATTTATATAAGGTTAAATATTAGTGCGAGTTGAATCTAAATATTCCTTTAACATCTGAAAATGAATGACACAATATATATTGAATAACTTGAAAATAGAGAATCAACATATTTGAAGAACTTTATCAACACATTGAAACAATACTTTTCAAAAATTTAGAAGTTAGTGAATGAATTTTAATTTAAAGTAAAATGAAACCTAAGAGGGAAAGCTGATGTTTCATCTTCACCAGAGCAACTATGAACCCCAAACACAAAAGTCCAATGTAATAAAGTTTAAATTTGCATAAAGCTTGTAAATGAGTGTGATATTGTCTGCCATGATAGTAAGGTTTTTCTCGAAAGATCTCACACTATTATCAGATTCTACATCTTATATATAGTTTCCAATCTTTTCTTGAGAGGTATATTAGCTCTCTAGATTAGGTCCTACAATGTGTCAACACAACCATAATGAACATAAAAAGATACTTATTTTGTGGCTCTTAGTAAATATAACTAATTCACAACCGACTTCTATATCTTAATCCCTAGTCTTGATTTTCCCATTTGTAAGCATGTAACGGAAAATTGAATGAGTTTTTTTTTTAATGTTTTCCATAGATATCTAGTACTCACTTTCTACATGACTACACTTTATAGATTAATACCAACGCAATCATTCTTTAAGTACATGAAGTGATGTCCAGTTTAGAGTAAATATGAATAAATATAGAAAAGAGATGTTCACCGAGGCGTGATCCTCAAGCGCATATCATTCCGGAACACTGAGAATGTAGTAATTTCATTGTTCCTGGCTCATATCTCTTTCTCTCGCTCTTCTTGTCTATTTTTTTAAAATACATAAAATATACAATGTTTCTGTTTTTCTAAAGTTGTAGTGATTGACGTCCGAAGGATTTTAAACATATCATATCCTACAACAAAGAATAAGAGAAAGGTTTTGAGTCTCACATTGCCCTGTTCTGCTTTATTTTACAATGATCCATCACTACACATCAGATTTGTTGTTCTTATGATAATAATCACCCCACACTAGAAAAATCATGTAAATATTAAATGTGTAAGTGAGGAATTGCTAAAGTATAACGCAAAAAAGGTTTGAGAAAGTGTTCGTGGATATTCAATAACAGTGAAAACACTAGTAATATCTTGGAAGTTCAAACTTTAACAAATAAGTATTTTGCTCTATTGGAAAGATAAAAGGAGTATATAAAGATTTTCAGGTTCAAGCATATACTTTCGACCATATTAACGCTTATACTCAGCAACAGAAGCCAAAAAAATTCATTACTGACCCAGAATCTTCATAATTAACAAGTGAGTATGTTGTAGAAAATCTGTAGGGAAAAGAAATGAAAAAGTTCAGATCTGCATAAAGTTTGTAAATGAGTGTGATATTGTCTGCCATGATCGTAAGGTTTTTCTCGAAAGATCTCACACTATTAAGAGATTCTACATCTTATACATAGTTTCCAATCTTTTCTTCAGAGGTATATTAGCTCTCTGGATTAGATCCTATAATGTGTCAACACAACCATAATGAACACAAAAAGATACTTATTTTGTGGCTCTTAGTAAATGTAACTAATTCACAACCGCCCTCTATATCTTAATACCTAGTCTTGATTTTCCCATCTGTAAGTATGTAATGGAAAAACGAATGATTTTTTTTTTTTTATGTTTTCCATAGATATCCAGTACTCACTTTCTAGATGAGTACACTTTTTAGATTAATACCAACGCAATCATTATTTAAGTACATGAAGTGATGTCTAGTCTAGAGTAAATATAGAAAATAGATGTTAACCGAGGCGTGATCCTCAAGCGCATATCATTCTGGAACACCGAGAATGCAGTAATTTCATTGTTCCTGGCTCATATCTCCTTCTCTCGCTCTCCTTGTCTATATTTTTTAAAATACATGAAATATACAACGTTTCTCTTTTTCTAAAGTTGCAGTGATTCACGTATGAAGGATTTTAAGCATATCATATCCTATAACAAAGAATAAGAGAAAGGTTTTGAGTCTCACATTGCCCTGTTTTGCTCCATTTTAAAATGACCCATCCCATCAGATTTGTTGTTCTTATGATAATAATCACCCCACACTAGAAAAATCATGTAAATATCAAATGTGTAAGTGAGGAATTGCTAAAGTAAATAACACAAAAAAAAGTTTGAGAAAGTGGTCGTGGATATTCAATAACAGTGAAAACACTAGTAATATCTTGGAAGTTCAAACTCTAACAAATAAGTATTTTGCACTACTGAAAAGATTAAAGGAATATATAAAGATTTTCAGGTTCAAGCATATACTTCCGACCATATTAACGCTTATACTCAGCAACAGAAGCCAAAAAAATTCATTGCTGACCCAGAATCTTCATAATTAACAAGAGTGTATGTTGTAGAAAATCTATAGGGAAAAGAAATGAAAAAGTGTTTTAGTTCATTCAAAAATACTATCGAACACCAATTTTTAAATTAAGTTAACCAAGCAATATACAATTTAAATACAGAACACATCATTTTTAATACATCTCATAAGATATAACGACCCATTCCCGTTGTTATAGAAAAGCCAGCAGGGGAAAATTTGGGGCCGGAAAACTTTTTTGTAGTATTTGGATTTTTCCCAACCTTGTTTAGATTTGGATGAAATTGTATTCTTTGCGGTGTAGAGAAATCTGGTAACAATCGGATCGATCTCTTATTGTTTTTGATTATATGAGTAGTTAGATAACTCGTTAAGGAATCTGTACGACTTTACGGAATTAAATTCGGATGAGTAGAACTCCCGAAAGCGATCTTAGCGTAAAGGGTATTTTGTGATTGTCATGGGTTAGAGGTGTGTTATGATATGGGATTTTGGACCGCTTTGGCGGGATAGTTTCCGCTCTAGCGTGGATGCCGTAACGGGATGATGGTTGTTGTGGCGGGTACGACGAGACTCAAAATCGTAGATGAAAAACGAATAGCTCAGTGTTACACGGAAGCCGCGAGGGCTGCTGCTGCGGGACCAAGGTGACTTAAAGTTGTAAATAAACCCCTAAATGACCTTATTTGGCACTTTGACTTTTAGAGCTAAGGAACGAACCCTAGGCGACTCTTACTCATTTTTAACCATTCTTGAGGCTAAGGGTAAGCTTTTCACTCCCCGAATCCATTTTTCAATCCGTAGAATGTAATAAAATGGGTGAATATTGATGTGGGAGGGTTTTGTTATAGATTCTATGGTGGTAACAATCCTAAAATGGATAATTGGGATCATGAGTTTGATCTAGGGTTCATAGACTTGTTAGTAATCCGGGTAATTAATGATTGTTTATTTATTCCCGTAGTATATTGATTGTTTGTAGACCAAGAACAAGCGGAACGAATTCGGAAAGGGAAGGATCAAGTTTCTTAGGGTTTCAAGTTTGGTTCGAGGTTGGTGATGGTTGTGATTCTATGATTGTGTGATGTATGCTTGTTCTTACTTCATTATGATAATTGTGTAACATCTCGCAACTAGAAAGAACTAGAAGGAAGTTTAAAATCTGGATATTTTTGGAAAGTATAAGGAAATCTGGAAAATTTTAAGTAAGTTAAAGTGAGTTTTTGGTAAACTTCAAACGATCATAACTCCTAGCTCAGGGTGAGTTAGATGTATTTCCAGATATGGTTGGAAATATTTTGGAATGATCTTTCCAATGCTGCCGAATTTGCACGATTCTGAGTTCTTATAAGTGAGTTATTCCCGTTGAAAGTTGGGTTGTTCGAATAAGGGAAGTCCAATCCGGATTTTAAAAGGGTATTTTGGTCTTTTCCATACCCTATTGGTTTAATTCATTTTTAGTACATTAATAAGAGTCAAAACTGATTTGGTTCAGTTTACGCTTTCACAAAAGAGTAAGGGTTTTTGAGAGAAGAGAAAAGAATAGGAGAAAAGAGGAGAAGAAGCAAGGATTCGTCAAGATCGTCGGGGGTGATCCCTATAAGGTATGTGAGTCTCTCATAGCATTGGGTTCATTCAACCATGTGCCAAACATGTTTAGTTCAGCGAAATTCATCCTAAAATAGTTTGAAAGTTGATGTTTTTGACATGAATTCTTGAATTTGAATGTTGTTCTTATATTGGGATGAATTGAGAAGTTTATGAGTTCGTTACGTCGTATTATAGAGTTGTTTTGAGTTAGTTTCTTAGGTACATTTGTTGGGTATCTGTATCTAAAGGTTATTTGAGAAAAAGAACCAAGGTTGGGTGATTTGGGGCTGGAAAACGAAGAAGAAATTTCATCAGACGAAATTTAAGTATGGGAGCGCGTCGCGCGACCTATTCCCAAAATTGAAAAATTATGCTCTGCATTGCGGAGCTGACACGAGGTGTTCTGCCTCAACAGACATTTTTGGAACCAAAATTTAATTATGCCTCCTCGTCGCGGACCCACCTTCAAATCTTGATTTTCGGTCTTTTCTCATGTTTAGCTATCTAAAATCATTCGTAAACAAAAAGAGATCTTTCCAAACACCAATCATAATCGATGAATGCATAGTTCAATTCAAGGATCAGTTAAGAGTCAAGTCAAGAGCAGTTAAGATCAAAGTCAAGAGAAGTCATGAGTCAAGTAAGAGAAATTCATTTCAAGTTTTCATAAGTCTTTTACAAACGTTTTAACTTTGTTTTAAGATTTAAGTTTTGAGTTCAGTAAAGAGTAAAGCTTGAAGTTCATTTCTTCAAAAGTATATGGGGACTATGTATTCCCAAAGAGTTTTAAATGTTTTCACATTTAAACAAGAAAGGAAACCTCGATTTCCAAAGAGCCTTCGGGCTAGTTTTCAAAAAAGAGTAAATTCTTTCATAATTAAGCAAGAGGTAAAGCTTTGATTTCCAAGATAGCCTTTGAGCTATGTTTTTTATCACTAATCTGAAATCACAGAAGAAGTATGTTTTTAAACATAAAAGCTAATATTGTATTTTTGGGAGTAGTATTAAGCACTGATATGGGGATGCGAATTCACATTAACTCAAGTCTCCAAAAACCATGTAGCCATCATTGGTAGAAAAGGGTCATGCTTTTTAGATGAATCCTTTTCGTATAGACTAGTGGATCCACTTAGTAGTTCAGGTCCTATACCACGGCAAGGTATAGGATGGCCCGGGCAGCGTTGGGCTAATAAAGTTATATCATCACTATAGTTCTTAAGTGTTGGTTATCGGTTAGAGAAACTCCCACAACAGTAATTGCATGGTTCCTCAAGGGTTTCTGCTTAGTATGAATATGGGTATAGGACTTAATTCATGAATTGCACAACTAGACTTTGGGAAGGATCATGATATGTTTTTTATGATTTTATGATTATGAGTTGACAACATGTTTTAAACAGTTTTCTTTTTCTTTATATTGCACTTGTCTTAAACTATTTTATAATGAAATGAGTTCAATTGGGTTGAGAAGAGCCAATGTAAGTGTTTCTTTCAGATCCTTTTCAAGCCTATGTTATGTTTAGCTTTCCAACTCGCATACTCGTACATTCAATGTACTAATGCCAGTTGGCCTGCATCGTCTTATGATGCTGACGCAAGTAACTAGGATTGGCATTCTAGTGCACCGTTGATCCAGTGAGCAGTTCAGAGTCAGTCGGTGATCCTCCTTGCATTCCGGAGGGTCTATTTTCATTGCTTTCTAGTTAGTTCATTAGGATGTTGTGAGGTTTGTCCCAATATCCATCTCATTTGCTTTAGAGGCTTCATAGACAGTTAGATGTTAGTTCTTTAGTCTTTTCATTGTCATTATTCCATGTTGAGACTTGAGTTTGCCGTAATGGCCAGTTGAATGTTCCTTTATAACATTCTAGTTTATTATATTAACTTAGCTTTGTTGAGTTTAAGTCTTCCGCTGAGTTAAGTAAGCCAGGCCAAGGGTCGCTTGGGGCCAGCAATGGTGTTTGAGTGTCAGTCCCGCCCAGGGTGTAGGCTCGGGGCATGATAAACTTGCCATCAGAGCACAAAGTTCAAGAGTCCTAGGGAGTCTATGAAGCCGTGTTTGTAGAGTCCTATTTATCGGTGTGAAGAGCGCCACATCTATAATTATGAGGCTGCAACATTTAGGAAAATTTATCAATTCTTTTACACTCATTTCATGCGTTAGAGTTTGATCTCTAAAAGGTTTACCTCTAATTCGTGTCTGCGCGTGTTTCAGATAATCATGCCTCCACGAAGAGAAGTCAGAGGTCGTCCAGCTAGGAGAAATGTTGAGGAGCAGGAGTTACCTAATGCACCTGAAGTACAGCCTCAAGGGAAAGTTAACCATGATGAATTCCGTGAGACTATCCAAATGTTAAGCCAAGTTGCGACTCATCAAGTTGGATAGTGAAGTAATAGATAGTAAGTGGCTGATACTTCAAGAATCCTTGAGTTTTTAGGGATGAATCCACCAAGCTTCACAGGTTCAAGTGTCATAGAGGATCTAGAGAACTTTGTTGAAGTACTTCAATTTTTTTTTGAGATATTGCATGTTGTTGATGCTGAGAGGGTGGAACTAGTTGCATACCAACTGAAGGGTATCACTAGAGTCTGGTTCGACCAATGGAAAAAGAATAGGGCTGAGGATGCGCCTTTATGTTTGAGAGTGCTCTCATAGGACGTTTCTTTCCCCGTGAGTTGCGAGAGGCAAAGATAAGAGAGTTTCTCACCCTTAATCTGGAGTCTATGAGTGTTCATGAGTACAGTCTGAAGTTCTCACAACTTTCCCGCAATGCCCTGGAGATGGTTGCTGACATGATGAGCAGAATTAGTTTATTTATTGCTGGGTTGTCTCGTCAGTCAAGCAAAGAAGGCAAGGCATCAGTGTTGATAGGGGATATGGACATAGAAAAGCTAATGATCCATGTGTAACAAGTTGAGGAGGATAAGCTAAAGGATAGAGAAGAGTTTAAGAATAAGAGGGCTAAGACATTAGGGAACTAGTTCAGGCAGCAAAAGAGTAGTGCGAACTGGTCTTCCTTCCAATAGAAATAGAAAGGACCTGCCCTATCATCTACTAGTGCACCTGCACCTAAGAACAAAAGTGAGTACAATAGTCAGAATTCCTAGAGTTTCTGGGCTAAACCTGCTTATTCTCAAGGCAGTATGGCACAAAGGGGTAGTAAGCCTCCTGCAAGTGCTAACTGTGGCAGAAACCACTCAGGTATTTGTCGTGAGGGCTCTACTGGTTGTTTCAATTGTGGTCAGAACAACCATTTTATGAGAGAGTGTCTTGAGAACATGCAAGGTAATGGTAATAGGGGCAATAGGGCCCAACTTTCTTCAGTTGCTCCACCAGACAGAGCTGCACCTCGAGGATCTACTTCAGGTACTGGCGGGGAAACAAACCGCTTGTATGCTCTCATTAGTCGCCAAAATCAAGAGAATTCGCTAGATGTGGTCACTGGTATGATCCAAGTCTTTACTTTTGATGTTTATGCTTTGCTAGACCGAGGAGCAAGTTTATTCTTTGTAACCCTTTATGTTGAGAATAAGTTTGATGTTATTCCTGAGAAACTGTGTGAACCCTTCTGTGTTTCTACACATGTTGGGGAGTCTATTCTAGCTAAGCGAGTTTATCATGATTGTGTCATTTCCATCCATCACAAAGACACCATGGCTGATTTAGTTGAGTTAGACATGGTAGATTTTGATGTCATTCTTGGTATGGACTGGCTTCATGCCTGTTATGCCTCAGTTGATTGTAGAACTCGAGTAGTCAAGTTTCAGTTTCCTAATGAGCCAGTCTTAGAGTGAAAAAGCAGTTCAAAAGTGCCTAAGGGTCATTTCATTTCGTACCTTAAGGAAATGCAGTTAGTTTCTAAGGGGTGTGTCTATCACTTAGTCTGAGTTAATCACTAAAGTGTTGAGGTACCTCCTATTCAGTCAGTTCCAGTAGTAAAAGAGTTTCCAGAAGTCTTTCCAGATGATCTTCCCGGAGTCCCTCCTGAGAGAGAGATAGACTTCGGTATAGATCTTCTTCCAGATACTCCTCCTAAATCTATTTCTCCATACAGAATGGCACCATCAGAGTTGAAAGAGTCGAAAGATCAATTAAAAAATCTTTTATATAAGGGCTTTATTTGACCAAGTGTCTCACCTTGGGGCATTCCAGTCTTATTTGTGAGAAAGAAGGATGGTTCTCTTAGGATGTGTATAGATTACCATTAGATGAACAAGGTTACCATCAAGAATAAGTATCCTCTTTCGAGAATCAATGATCATTTTGATCAGCTTTAGGGTGCTTCCTGTTTCTCGAAAATTGACCTCAGATCATTCTATCATTAGTTAAGAGTAAGGGAAAGTGATATTCCAAAGACAGCTGTCAGAACTCGATATGGTCATTATGTGTTTTTGGTCATGTCCTTTGGTTTGACTAATGCACCAGCAGCGTTCATGGATCTTATGAATAGAGTCTTCAAACCTTATTTAGATATGTTTGTTACCGTCTTCATTGATGGCATACTAATCTATTCAAGGAATGAAGAAGATCATGCTAGTCATCTCATAATAGTTCTTCAGACTATGAAAGATACGGAATTATATGCTAAATTCTCTAAGTGTGAATTTTGGCTTGAGTCTGTGGCATTCTTAGGCCATATTGTGTCTGAAGAGGGAATTAAAGTTGATACTCAGAAAATTGAGGCAGTGTAGAATTGGCCTAGACCCATATCTCCAACTGAAATTAGGAGTTTGTTGGGTTTGGTTGGCTATTATAGAAGGTTTGTAGAGGGTTTTTCATCCATTTCGTCCCCTTTGACAAAGTTGACTCAAAAAATAGTAAAATTTCAATGATCTAAAGCTTGTGAAAAAAACTTTCAGGAATTGAAGAAGAGGTTGACTACTACCCCAGAGGTAACCTTACCAGAAGGTACTCAAGGTTTTGTGGTGTACTGTGATGCATCTAGACTTGGTTTGGGTTGTGTTTTAATGCAGAATGGCAAAGTTATAGCGTATGCCTCCAGACAGTTGAAAGTTCATGAGAAGAACTACCCAACCCATGACTTAGAGTTGGCTGTTATTGTATTTCTTTGAAAATATAGAGCCATTATCTTTATGGTGTTCATGTGGATGTGTTCACCGATCACAAGAGTCTTCAGTATGTATCCACTCAAAAAGAGCTTAATCTCAGGCAAAGAAGGTTGTCTATGTGTAGTACCGCCCATTTTGAGGAGGTCAGAAGGAGTTAGCACAGGAGGTGTATAGACTTGCACGATTAGGAGTTCGATTAATGGATTCCACAGAAAGAGGAATAGTGGTGATGAATGGGTCTGAATCATCATTAATGCGAGAAATAAAAGGCGAGAAATACCAAGACCCTATCTTGCTTGAATTAAAGGAAAATATTCATAAGCAAAAAGTGATGGCTTTTGAACAAGGGGGAGATGGTGTACTGAGATATCAAGGTAGGTGGTGTGTACCAATGGTAGATGATTAAGTTACTTAAAAGTTTCACCCATGAAGGGTGTTATGAGATTTGGTAAGAAGGGGAAGCTCAGTCCCCGGTATATTGGTCCTTACAGAATATCCAAGAGGATTGGCAATGTAGCTTATGAGTTAGAGCTACCACCAGAGTTAGCAGCAATCCATCCGGTGTTCCACATCTCCATGTTGAAGAAGTACATGAGAGATACTTCACTTATTATATCTACCAAGGATATTGGTATCAAGGATAGCTTATCTTATGAGGAGGTTCCGGTTCAGATTCTAGATCGCCAAGTTCGCAAGTTGAGGACTAAGGAAGTAGCATCAAGTCAAAGTTTTGTGGAGGAATCAGTTTGTAGAGAAGCTACATGAGAAGCTAAATAGGATAGGAAGAAGAGATACCCACCTCTCTTCGAAGCCGGAGAAGTTCCAAATTAAGGTACTAATACTTTTCTTGGCAATGATATTAAGTTGGCATGTCGAAATTGCATGGTGCTTGTTGAGTGTTTAAACAGTATGTTTGATGTGACACCCTTAGCCTAGTAAGAGTAATCTCTTTCGAGGACGAATGTTACCAAGGGGGAGATATTGTAACATCTCACAACTAGAAAGAACAAGAAGGAAGTTTAAAATTTGGAAATAGTTATTTTTGGAAAGTATAAGGAAATATGGAAAATTTTAAGTAAGTTAAAGTGAGTTTTTGGTCAAATTCAAATGACCATAACTCCCAGATGAATATTATTTAGATGTATTTCCAGATATGGTTGGAAAGCCTTTGGAATGATCTTTCTAACGCCGTTGAGTTTGCACGATTCTGAGTTCTTATGAGTGAGTTATGTTCGTTGAAAATTGGGTTGTCTGAATAAGGGAAGTCCAATCCGGATTTTAAAAGGGTATTTTGGTCTTTTCCATACCCAATTGGTTTAATCGTTTTTAGTGAATTAATTAGGGTCTAAACTGATTTGGTTGAGTTTATGCTTTCACAAAAGAGTTAGGGTTTTTGAGAGAAGAGAAAAAAAGAGGAGAAAAGAGGAGAAGAAGCAAGGATTAGCCAAGATCGTCGGGATTAGCTTGTGGAATTTGTCGGGGGTGATCCCTATAAGGTATGTGAGTCTCTCATAGTGTTGGGTCATTTACCCACGCGCCAAACATATTTAGTGAAGCGAAATTCATCCTAAAAGAGTTTTAAAGTTGATGTTTTTTACATGAATTCTTGAATTTGAATGTTATTCTTGAATTGGGATGAACTGAGAAATTTTTGAGTTCATTACGTCACATTATAGAGTCGTTTCGAGTTAGGTTCTTAGGTACATTTGTTGGGTATCTGTATCGAAAAGTAATTTGATAAAAAGAACCATGGTTGGGTGATTTGGGGCTGGAAAATGAAGAAGAAACTTCGTATAGGAGCGCGTCGCGCGACCTGTTCCTAGAATTGAAAATTTTTGCTCTGCATTGCGGAGCTAACACGAGGTGTTCTGCCTCAAAAGACGTTTTCAAAACGAAAATTTAAATATGCCTCCGTATCGCGGACCCACCTTCAAATCTTGATTTTCGGTCTTTTCTCATGTTTAGCAATCTAAAATCATTCCTAAACAACATGGGATATTTCCAAACACCAATCATAATCCTTGAATCCATAATTCAAATCAAGGATCAGTTAAGAGTCAAGTCAAGAGTAGTTAAGATCAAAGTCAAGAGAAGTCAAGAGTCAAGTAAGAGAAGTTCATTTCAAGTTTTCGTAAGTCTTTTACAAACGATTTAACTTTGTTTTAAGACTTAAGTTTTGAGTTCAGTAAAGAGTAAAGCTTGAAGTTCATTTCTTCAAAAGTATATGCGGACTATGTTTTCCCAAAGAGTTTAAAATGTTTTCACAATTAAACAAGAAAGGAAACTTGGATTTCCATAGAGCCTTCAGGCTACTTTTCGTAAAAGAGTAAATGCTTTCATAATTAAGCAATAGGGGAAACTTTGATTTCCATGATAACCTTTGAGCTAAGTTTTTGAGCACTAATCTCAAATCACAGAAGAAGAATGATTTTAAACATGAGAGCTAATATTATATTTTTGGGAGTAGTATTGAAGACCGATATGGGGATGCGAGTTTACATTAAGTCAAGTCTCCATAAACCATGTATGCATCATGGGTAGAAAATGGTCATACTTTTTAGATGAATCATTTTCGCATAGACTAGTGGATCCACTTAGTAGTTCAGGTCCTATACCACGGCAAGGTATAGGATGGCTCGGGCAGCGTGGGGCTAATAACGTTATATCATCACTATAGTTCTTAAGTGTTGGTTATCAGTTAGAGAAACTCCCACAACAATAATTGCATGATTCCTCAAGGGGTTCTGCTTAGTATGGATGTGGGTATGGGACTTAATTCATGCATTGCAATGTTGATCACATTTGTATGTATATGAATGTTGCAATGTTGATCATAGTTATTGTAACTGAGATAATGAATGATGATTGCCATGAAATCATGACATAAATGTATGATCTTGATGATATACTTGTGATTACGATTGTGGTGTGTGGATGGAATCGGTTACCACATTCTAGCATAACTAACGTGGATCAGATTGACACATTCCGGCATAAATATGGGATCGGTTGTCACGTTTTGGCCTAAATATGGGATAGGTTGCCACATTTTGATATGCTAATGGTTTGAGTTTGGGTTCCATGAGAGGACTAATGATGTGATATAAAATGTGAAAGTAATCGTTGTTTGTAATTGTTGATAATAATGTATATGTTGTTGTATATGTTGATATATATGCATATGATTATATTGTTGTCTTGACCTGTTTATGTTTCACTAGTGGGATAGCCACGTGATCCTACCACTACACTGTGGTTGTGTACTGATACTGCACTTGCTCTTAATTTTGTTGAGTATAGGGCATCTTCAAGAGGCTACTGACAGACCTCACTTAGGAGATCTGTGATCGTTACTTCGAATTTAAGGGTGAGCTAATTCTTTCGGCTGCCATGGTATTCTCTTTCGTCTATGCCCTCCATTTCTGGACTTAGACATTTGTTGTAGTTAGTTGATTAGGCCATTAGTTGGGGGTTGCATCCCTTCTTGTTTAGACTTGGATCATTTGTTAGATGTTTTGGTACATTGACTTTCAGGTTCTAGGTTATTCTTCCGAATTGTTAGTTATTATTGTTAGACTTTTGTTAGAGTTTATGGGAACTCTATTTTAATTTCCTTAGTGTTGATTTAAATGCCTTAGTTTTTAGATTATTTGCTTGGTTTGGGTTGTAGTAGTGATTCTTCCACAGGAGTGTTAGTGTGGGTGACAATCACGATGGTCTGGGTCGTGACAAAGTTGGTATCAGAGCCTAGGTTCGTTGATATCGATGTACCGAAATGAATCTAATAGAGTCTCGTGGAACGGTACGGGGACGCCTTTACTTTTCTTCGAGAGGCTATAGGACTTTAGGAAATCTCTTTATTTTTCTCTTGCCTCCTTTCGTGGTATGACTTGATCCCAATTGGTATATAGCAATTCAAATTGATATCTAACCTCCTTCGCTCTTCTGTCCGCAGATGGTTAATACTAGGTAAAATGGTGTTAGGCTCGTAGCTCCTGTCAATGCTCCAGGTGAGGAATCTACAGTGAGAGGTCGTGGTCGAGGTCAGGGTAGAGGAAGAGTTAGGGGTAGAGGCAGTGGGAGAGTAGCGCCTACTGTGAATGAGGTACCGATTGATAATGTTCCTATGAATGAGAACCCTCATGTGCATAATGAGGAGATAGAAGAGGATATTGAGGTTGGAGATGTTGAAGAAAATGGACAAGAGGAAGAGGTGCCAACAGAGACTGTGGTTGTTCCTCCCATCGATCCGGTGTTAGCTCAACAGATTATGGCATTCTTGAAAGGGTTAGCTGGTCCTGGAGTGCTTCCATCTGCTCAAACAACTCAAGCTCCTGCTTATCTTCTTGTTGTTAGCACTGCGCTAAGATGGGTGGAAATGTAGGTATTAAAGCTATCTTCCGTCCTTTTTTGGGTTTCGGTATGACCGATAATGAGCATGACATGTTGTCTAAGTTCTTGAAGCTTAAGCCTCCGGTATTTCTTGGTTTTGAAACTGAAGATGCTTATGAGTTTATCTTAGACTGTTATGAGAGGCTGCAGGAATTGGGTATTGTTCACCAACATGGGGTTGAGTTTTTGTCTTTCCAACTTCAAGGGGAGGCTAAACAATGGTGGAGAGCTTATATGGAGTGCAAATCTTCTACTTTACCTCCACTTACTTGGACTCAATTTCATGCTCTGTTTCAAGAAAATTATGTGCCTAAAACCTTGACGAATCGTAAGAAAGATAATTTCATGGCTTTAGAGTAAGGTGGTATGTCTGTGGCTGCTTATGAGGCCAAGTTTCATGTTTTATCTAGATATGCTACGCAGTTGGTTACTACTGAGGAGGAGAGGATCCGGCTATTTATTAGAGGTTTGAATTCTGAGTTGTAAGTATTTTTTGTTCATATGACCTCTGCAGGGAGGAGCTTCAATGAGGTGATAGACTATGCTAAGAAAGTAGAGGGGGTAAGGTGTGACAGTCAAGCTAAGGCGTGGGCGAAAAGGGCCAAGAACTTGGGTATCTTTCAAGGTTCTTATTCCAAGGAGTCTGGAAGGCCAACCCTTGCAGCCAAGCCAATTCAATCTGCTATGCCCGCCCCTATAGGTAGTTACTCGAAAACTCCATCTCATAATTTTTAGGATAGCTAGGAAGTCGCGCCTTCGACGAGCGGCAGACCATGTTTTGATCCTACTTGTTACAACTGTGGAGAACCTAGGCATATAAGGAGAGATGGTCCCCACCCATATATGTTAGATTCCGCGCAGTAGCAGTCTAAAGCAATGGTACTAGTGGGGAATTGTAATAATGGTAGAAGACATCCACAAGGTGGACGAGGAGGTAATCAGCGAGGTTGTGGAGGTAGATAAATGGTAACGGAGGTAGGGGTAACGCGCAACCAGGCAGGAAAGTGGCTCTTCATGATGATAGGGCTCAGTGTTACGCTTTCCCGGGCAAGAATGAGGCGGAGGCGTCTGATGCGGTGATCACATGTACTATTCTTATCTGTGACCGGATGGCTAATGTGTTATTTGATTCGGGTTCTACTTATTCTTATGTATTTGTGCGATTTTCCTCCGAGTTTGATATGATTTGTGATGTACTTGATGCCCCTATTCGTGTTTCTACCCCAATTGGAGAGTCAGTCATAGTCACCCATGTCTATCGTGCTTGTCCTATTTTGTTTATGGGTTTTCAAACTTGGGCTGATTTGATGATTTTGGATATGATTGACTTTGACATAATCTTAGGCATGACTTGGTTATCCCCCTATTATGATGTCCTAGTTTGTAACTCTAGAAATTTCGGGAAGGGAAAAATTAGAGTGGGAAGGGGTGTACAAGCCTAAGCAAGCTAAGATTGTATCCTCCATTCGGGCTAGTAAATTAGTAGAGCAGGGTTTTTTGGCTTATTTGGCTCATGTTAGGGATGTTGAGATTGAGGCTCCATCCATTGGGTCTATTCTTATGGTGTCTGAATTTAGTGAAGTGTTTCCAAATGATTTGCCTGGTATGCCTCCGGATAGAGATATAGATTTTTGCATTGATTTAGAGCCTGATACACGCCCCATTTATATCCCTCCATATCGCATGGTTCCGGTAGAATTAAGAGAGCTTAAGGCTCAAATCCAAGAGCTTCTTGATAAAGGATTTATTCATCCTAGTGCTTCCCCTTGGGGTGCTCCGGTGTTTTTTGTTAAGAAAACTGATGGTAGTATGAGGATGTGTATAGATTACCGGCAATTAAATAGAGTCACTATTCAAAATAGGTATCCTTTCTCTCGAATAGATGATCTTTTCGACCAATTGCAAGGTGCATCAGTTTTCTCTAAGATTGATTTGAGATCTGGTTACCATCAATTGAAAATTAGGCCTGAAGATATACCTAAGATGGCGTTTAGAATTTGTTATGGGGACTATCAGTTTTTTGTTATGTCATTTGGTTTGACCAATGAGCCTTCAGCTTTCATGAGTTTGGTGAATGGGGTGTTCAAACGATTTCTTGATTCGTTCGTTATAGTTTTTATTGATGATATTTTGGTTTATTCAAAAAGTGAAGAAGAGCATGCCAACTATCTTCGTATTGTTTTGGGTGTTCTCGGGAAGTAAAAGTTATATGCTAAATTTTCTAAGTGTGAATTTTGGTTAAAATTGGTCTGTAGTTTCAAAAAAAGGGGTAATGGTAGATCCTCCAAAGATTGAAGCACTTAAGAATTGGGTTAGGCCTAGCTCTGTGATGGAAGTTAGGAGTTTTGTGGGACTCACTAGCTATTATCGTCAATTTGTTAAGAATTTTGCTTCCATTGCTACTCACTTGACTAATTTGACAAAAATGGAGATACCATTTGAATGGACTGAAAAGTGTGAAGAGAGCTTCCAAAAGCTCAAGACTCTATTGCACACCGCGCACATTCTAGCATTACCGGTTGAAGGTAAAGATTCTATTGTTTATTGTGATGTTTCACATTCTGGTTTGGGTGTTGTGTTGATGCAAGATAAGAATGTTATAGCTTATGCCTCACGTCAATTGAAGGTGCATGAGAGGAATTACCCAACGCATGATTTAGAGTTGGCAGCAGTAGTGTTTGCTCTTAAAATATGGCGGCATTACCTCAATAGGATCAAGTGTGAGGTTTTACTGATCATCGTAGTTTGCAACATGTGTTCACTCAAAAGGTTTTGAATTTGAGACAGCGAAGGTGGATGGAGTTACTTAAAGATTATGACGTGACCATTCAATACCATCCGGGAAAGGCTAATGTTATGGCAGACGCTTTGAGTCAGAAAGCGGTGAGTATGGATAGTTTAGCTTGCTTAAGTGTATCCAAGCGACCTTTAGCTAAGGAATTTCAGACCTTAGAGTCTAAGTTCATGCAGTTGGGTATCTAAGAAAGAGGTGGGGTGATAGCTAGTATTGAAGTAAGGGCCACTTTCATTGAAGAGATCAAGGCCAAACAATTTGGGAATGAGAATTTGGAGGAGCTTAGAAAAAAGATTGTGATTGGTAAGGCGCAAGAGACCACTCTTGATACGAATGGTGTACTCAATTTTAAAGGAAAAATATGGGTTCCTAGAATAGATGACTTTATTGAGAAATTGTTGGCAGAGTCTCATGGTTCGCGATATTCGATTCATCCAGGTGTGACCAAGATGTATAGAGATCTGAAGTAAATTTACTGGTGGCCGGGCATGAAGAAAGACATAGTAGAATTTGTGGCGAAGTGTCAAAGTTGTCAACAAGTGATGTATGAAATTCAAAGGCCCGCAGGTTTACTTCAAAGAATACCAGTTCCGGAATGGAAGTGGGAAAGAATAGCCATGGATTTTGTGGTTGGTCTTCCCAAGACTTTGGGGAAGTTTGATTCTATTTGGGTAGTGGTTGATAGATTGGCTAAGTCAGCCTATTTTATTCTGGTAAGAATAGATTATAATGTTGAACAATTGGCTAAAGTGTATGTGAAAGAGATAGTGAGGTTGCATGGGGTGACCCTTTCTATCATCTCAAATCGTGGTACCCAATTCACATCCAAGTTTTGGAGGAAAATACATGATGAATTGGGCACACAACTCACCTTTAGTACAACCTTTCATCCACAGACGGATGGATAATCGGAGAGGACTATTCAAGTATTGGAAGACATGTTGAGGGCATGTGTGATTGATTTCGGAGGGCATTGGGATAAGTTATTACCTTTGTGTGAATTCTCATATAATAATAGTTATCACTCCAGCATAGATATGGCACCATTTAAGGCACTCTATGAGAGGGGATATAGATCACTCATAGGATGGTTTGATGTTGGAGATGTGAAACCTTTGGGGGTTGATTTAGTGAAGGATGCTCAAGATAAGGTAAGGAGTATTTAAGCTAAGCTTCTAGAACCCAGAGTAGACAAAAGAAGTATGCAGATCATAAGGTAAGAGACATGGAGTTTCAATCCAGTGAAAATGTTCTTCTTAAGGTATCCCATGAAAGGGGTGATGAGATTTGGTAAGAAGGGCAAGCTAAGTCCTAGATACATTGGTCAATTTAAAATTCGAGAATGTGTGGGACCGGTGGCGTATAGATTGGCTTTACGTCCTAATTTATCGAGTGTTCATCCGGTGTATCATGTATCCATGTTGAAAAGGTATTATGGTGTTGGGGATTATATCATTAAGTGGGACTAAATTGTGTTAGACAAGGACCTCCAATATGAGGAGGAACTGATTGCAATCCTCTATCGTGATGTACGCAAGTTGAGGACCAAGGAGATTAAGTCCGTGAAGGTTTAATGGAAGCATCGTCCAGTTGAAGAAGCTAATTTGGAGGCCGAGAGGGACATGCCAGAGAAGTATCCCCAATTGTTCGTCGATTCAGGTACTACTTCATTCTTTCCTTAGCCTACTTTTCCTAAATTTTGTCACTCGGGGATGAGTGATGGGTAAATTGGTATCTACTGTAAAGACCCATTCCCGTCATTATAGAAAATCTAGCGGGGGAAAATTTAAGGCCGGAAAACTTTTCGTACTGTTTTGATTTTTCCCAACCTTTTCCAGAGTTGGACGAAATCATAGTCTTTGAGGTGTAGAGAAATCTGGTAATAATCGGGTGGATCTCTTATGGTTTTGATTACATGAGTAGTTAGATAACTTGTTAAGGAATTCGTATGACTTTACATAATTGAATTTGGGCAAGTAGAGCTCCTTGAATCGATCTGAGTGTAAAGGGTGTTTGCTGATCGTCGTGGGTTAGAGGTGTGTTGTGAAATGGGATTTTGGAATTCTTTTAATTAGCTCTCTAGTTCTGCTTGGACCGCTTTGGTGGGATAGTTTCCTCTCTAGCGTGGCCGCTGCAGCGGGATGATGGTCGTTGTGGCGGGTACGACGAGACTCAAAATCGTAGATGAAAGACGAATAGCTCACTGGGGCGGGAGTTTTGATCTCTTTGGCGGGGCCGCTACAATGGGGTGAGGGCCGCTGCAACGGTGCCGATATGACTTAAAGTCGTAAATAAACCCCTAAATGACTTTATTTGGCGCTTTTTGACTTTTAGAGCTAAGGAACAAACCCCAAGCGACTCTTACTCATTTTTCACCATTCTTGAGGCTAAAGGTAAGCTTTTCACTCCCCGAATCCATTTTTCAATCCGTAGAACGTAATAGAATTGGTGAATATTGATGGGGGGTTTGTTATAGATTCTATGGTGGTAGCAACCCTAAATTGGATAATTGGGATCATGGGTTTGATCTAGGGTTCATAGAATTGTTAGTAATCCGGGTAATTATTGATTGTTTATTGATTCCCGTAGTATATTGATTGTTTGTAGACCAAGAACAAGCGGAACAAATCCGGAAAGGGAACGATCAAGTTTCTTAGGGTTTCAAGCTTGTTTCGAGGTAAGTGATGGTTGCGATTCTATAATTGTGTGATGTATGATTGTTCTTGCTTCATTATGATACTTGTATGTATATGAATGTTGCAATGTTGATCACATTTGTTGTAACTGAGATAATGAATGATGATTGCCATGAAATCATGACTTAAATGTATGATCTTGATGATATACTTGTGATTGTGATTGTGGTGTGTGAATGGGATCGGTTGCCATGTTCCGGCATAACTAACTTGGATCGGATTGCCATGTTCCATCATATATATAGGATCGGTTGCCACGTTTCGGCATAAATATGGGATCGGTTGCCAAGTTCCGGCATGCTAACTATTTGAGTTTGGGTTCCATGAAAGGACCAATGATGTGATATAAAATGTGAAACTGATCGTTGTTCGTAATTGTTGATAATGTTGTATATGTTGATATAGTAGATCAATGATCGTCACTTCGAATTTAAAGGTGAGCCAATTCTTCCGAGCTGACATGGGATTCTCTTTCGTCTATGTCCACCATTTCTGGACTTAGACATTTGTTCTAGTTAGTTGATTAGTCCATTAGTTGGGGGTTGTATCCCTTCTTGTTTAGACTTGGATCATTTGTTAGATGTTTTGATACATTGACTTTCAGGTTTTAGGTTATTCTTCCGCATTGTTAGTTACTATGGTTAGACTTTTGTTAGAGTTTATGGAAACTCTATTTTAATTTCCTTAGTGTTGATCTAAATGCCTTAGTTTTTAGATTATATGCTTAGTTTGGGTTGTAGTAGTGGTTCTTCCACCGGAGTGTTAGTGTGGGTGCCAATCACGACGGGCTGGGTCGTGACATAAGATTGCACCTTAGTGTCTCAATTCAAACATGAATATTGAATAAGCATATCAGAAAAATTATAGAAAACTACCCAGAAGAACAAATGGCAATTACAGACAATGAAAGTGCAATAACTAAAGAAAGATTGCCTTAAAACCTCAAAAAAAACATAAATAGCTCACAATTTGAATGATAAATTTCTTAATGTCAGATACAGAATGACAACCATTAAAAAGAAAAATTGTATAATTTTAGAGAGAGAAATTATGTAAAATATTTATAAACCTAGAAATCAATGAAAGAAAACAATGCTATGCAAATGAAGGGAAAAAAAATTAGTGAGTATTTACAACGCGTTTGATGAGAAAGAAGTACGATACACGATAAAAAAAATGTTCGATGACCGATCAAACTCGTCCAGGTTTATAGTACAACTCACAGTGTTGTTGGTACAATTATTAATTGATTAACCCTTATGTAGAAGAGGGAGTTGGAATGGACGAACACAACTCCAAAAAGTTGTTCCAAATGTAATTCAAGTTGTACTATGTTAGGGCCCACTTTATTAAACAAGTATTGTACTAGCTTTGATAATACATAACGTATTAATTATAACTTGGCGTGCAATTTCTTTTAAGTCCCCACGTGTCTTTGTTAATAAAATTTATAGTTCCCGTAATATTGAAAGTTTATTTGACAGGGTTTTCTTCTGGCCAACATTGAATTATTCATCTCTGCTCACCTTTTCAATTTTCACTTTGGTATTCTTTCTCTCAATCATAGTAATGAAGTTGTTGGATTGAAATTTCAATTTCTCTGCTTCTCAGGTATTCAGTTCTTAATCATTGTTACATAATATCTTTTTATATCCTCCGATAGTTTCCTCAATTCTTCGAAAATGTTTCTTCATCGAAGTTTTTTAATGTTTTAGTGGAAGAAAGTGATAAGCTAGGTCATCGAAATGATGACGAAGTGGATGAAGGTTGCCAAGAATTGAGAACACATGCAAATTTCCCCCCAAAAGTTCTAATGCCTAAATTCATTGTAAAAACATTGTCTCTTCATATTTAAAAGTATTTCAAGAAAATTAGTCATTATTCCTGTGATTTATCTCTATACGGATTTAATTGAACTTTATAAGTTGATTCCTCTTTCTTTGTTATTTCTGCACGTGTCGCATAATTTCAAGAGATGTTCTTTTTTTCTTTCTTTATATTCTATAATTGTCAGTTCTATTGTGGTTTTGCTAAAGCATTGAATTTTAAGTTATAAGTTTATTGTCATAACTTTTGCGGCTATGTTGAGAATGATGTCGGTAATTCATGGTATCAGATGATAACCACGGCAATGATTCTTCTTAGTATAAAAATTTGATAAATTTCAGTTGAATTTTGGTTTGATAGGTTTGACCTGTAAAGACAGTAAATTTCATAAACTAATCTCTTCATTTTTGTTAGAAATTATTTCAGTTTTTCCTATCATAAAATATTTCAGTGATTTACCAAAGCATTTAACATTTGGTTAATATACTTTGTATTAGAAGTGAGACTTTTGAAGGACCAACACATATTCCACTAATTGTACTGGATGCTTTATAGATAATATTTTTCAATTTTGCAGCATTTTTAGGCCTGTAAATTGTTGTAAATGTTAATGTCTATATTGATGAGACTAAATTATATCTCCATACAAGTTAACTGTTATCACTATAGGTGAAAGTACCGCTTCGTCTTCCAAAATTATATTTTGGAATCTGAGTTTTTTCTCTAGGTTTACTCAAGGCCGACTCTATGCTTTGGAAAATAAGGCTTTTGCCTTATGCCCTCAAATTTTTATCAAGAATAAATTATGAGTTAAAATTTCTATACAAAAATTGATTATTTATAATAAAAAGTATAATTTTTTAAAATATATATTATTTTACCCACTTTAACATCTTTTGTAGTTTGTTAAAAATAAGAATTAATAGTGAAAAGTGTTGAACAAAGTGAGTTACAAATTCTTTTTTATTTCTTTTTAAATTTTAGTTCCAAGCATTACTAAAAGCATATTAAAATGGGATTTATCAAGTCGTCAACTCCTTGGGTCAAATTCTATGGTTCTAACTCTTATCTTTATTTAATATTTGTCAATTTATTACTTATAGAATTATGTTAACATTTGATATAATAATTGCCTCACTGAAAGGATGTTTTTCAGTGTTGAGTTAATAAAATCTTACCTAAAACTAATAACTGAAAAAACAATATTAAAATACTAATATTCTTTAGCTAAATAGTGTAAGAAAAATAATTTTTGAATAAATACATGTATGAAGTTTGTTTATATTTTAGGCCTCGAATTGAAATTTCGCTTTAGACCCCCAATCACGTTGTGCCGCCCCTGGGCTTACGCTTGCTCTACTCATTTCCACAATTTGTACTTAACATGTCCAATCCAGTGTTTCGGTTGTTATTCGATCGATGTTCAATCTTAGCGACATATGCCTGCTAGGAAAATGGCTTTATCAACAATAGCGGCAATAAGTATTGTACAAATCATTCATATAACATTGCTTCTCGGAAAGGTTCACCAAATAAAATACTTATTTGGTAAAATTTAGAAAAAAATAGAAACATGCAAGTTGAAAAATTTCCCAGAAATCATTAAATCCATAAAAAATAGACTTAAAATTTTCAATATAAATGGGACTTCTTGGATGAACACTGCATTAAATCATTGGACCAAAAGCTATTTAGATTGTACTATGATGCATTTAAAATTTTATTGTTTGTGGCCCAATTTCATTGGCTATAAAATTTCATGCATTTTTCGAGAGACATCTGTATTATGAAATGTCAGACGTGTCTTTATTTTCTTGTTGATTATACTTGCTACAAAACATAGACCTTGGCTTTCTCTTTCCACTTCCCACAACTCTCTTCATCTTCCATCTTTGAAAGTGTTAGCTCTCTTCATCTTCCATCTTCTGAAAGTGTTGCTGCAGTTTAAGGTATTTCTTATCTCTTTGTTCTTCTTCTCTCTTCAATTTTCTTTGTGATCAAATGATAAACTGAGAATGACAGTTGGATTTTTGTTTCTAATTAAAGGAAAAAATCAAAATGGGTCATTTCTAATAAGGGGTAATACATGGCTGAAAATTTGATTTTTCCATTCAAATTTCTTTCTAACCAAAAGGGTAAATCAAAATGAAAGTACATATCTTCAATGTCTTTTCCCAATTTTTGTTCGTCAACAAAGGGAATAATCGAAATGGTAATTCTATTCATGCAATAGACAAATTCACTTTCTTTGTTGATATTGAATTTGTAATTACGCTTATGTCATTTGGTTGATGTACATGTTTTGAACTGTGAATGTATCTTAGGATAGTTTTGAGCATTGATGACCTCTCTGAATTTAACCACTCTATTTGAGATCCCATTTCTTGGGTGGGAAGTCTCAAATTGGAAATAAAGATGTGAGTTTGAAGATCTTGATGTTAGAATTTGTGATATATACCTCCTCAATTGTTGCTGCACATGTTTTGTCACCCTTCGCAATAAATTTTGAGCGGTCTTTTGTAGCTTGACGTTAATCATCATAAAAAATTTGACATCTTTTTGGGTTCAAAACAATGTTTTAATCTCGCACCAACGTGTGACTTTTAGTCTTTTCCATAAACGTTCTAACATGGACAAGTTATTGCTCAAGCTGATATCAAAATCTAATTAACGGAATGAGGTATTTATCAAAAACTACTCATTTAATCCGATGATTTTTAGTCGTAGTGACCTATTTGATAATTCTCATAGTTGTCAATAACAACAACATACCCAGTCAAATTCAACAAATAGAGTATGGAGAGGATAAAGTGTAAGAAGACCTTATCTCTACCTCAAAGTAGAGAAGTTGTTTCCAAATTTTCATAGTTGTCCAATTGTCTTATTATGTTGGTATAATCGAATAAGAAGCCTCTTGTAGAAGTAATTGAAGGAGTTGCAGTAGGAAAATTTAGTGTTCCAACAAAATAGTATTCTGGCACGACAATGAATGAGGTCACCTTCTTTAATTTTGAGTTCCTATGGATTTAACTCCTTTGCGATTAAAGACGTATGATATACGTGAAAATTAATACTTTTGGATCCTTCACTTTTATAACTATACCTCGACTTAGCTAATGTGGCCGAAAACAATCAAGGTTTAGAGACAGAACAAGAAGTAGGCTAAACTATGGGAAGGGTTGATTTCAGATTCTCTTGACTTTCAAGTCCTTCAGGTACAATCTCACATACCTTTTCAGGTTCTTCAAATTTTGGCCCCTTTTTGTTCAAAAGGAACCATAATGTTCTGTTTAGTGTACTGATAATGGTTAGTGAAGATTATGGTGTTGTATATTGTATTTAGTGCATATTGCATTTGATCACTTCTGTTAAGTTTTGGCAAAAAATAGGTAAGTAAACATTTATTTAGATGTGCTAAGGTGAAGAATTGTAATCAACTGCTTCGCGAGATGCAACTAGAAGAGAGATATACGGTGCATAAATAAAATATAAAGAAAAAGAGCATGTGCGACATTTTATTGTTGTTAGCATTGGTAGCCAAATACATGTGAATATGAGAAGAAAATGTCAAATATGTGAGGATTATAAGATAAAAGCACATTTTTATGTTTCTTAAAGCTGAAAGCAAAAAATACTTGCTGATTTACAGGTTTCAAGACGAAGCAAATTCAAAGCCCCGTTCCTATTCTTATTGTTGACAAATGTCTATTATAGTGTGTAACATCATAACCATGAAGAATAAGAGAAATGCAGTATATTGTTTAGTTATGCTATTCTTACATCTGGATTGGAAAAAAAAATTATGCTACTTCTATCTCACTATACTTCTCATTTCAAGGTACACTAACAATATGAGTTAGAAGGAGATGATCTACGTGGAAATAACAGACAACCGATTGAGTTCAATTCTCAAGTTAACTATGTCTAAGCTCTGAGGATTAGATAAACAATTTTGATAGTCATTACTGGTGTTATCTTAATTTTCATGTATGGAAAGCCTAATTGTCTTATGAATAACACCAGTATCTATAGCTATGCTGTCATAGGTTCAGAAAAACATTTCTCTCCTTAATTGAGGGTTGGAGTAAGTACTTTGGCTAATTGTTACAACTTAAATCTGATTTTTAATTTTTAGCCCCGTAGGTTGTAGTTAAATTCACCTTTAAAAAGCATGGTAGCTAATGTTGTGATCTTTCATTGACTGGCTATATTTACTCTATTTTGTCATCTATCATAGATCAACCTTTGCACATAATCGAATTTTCCTTGCGTCAATCATATCAACATATGCAATTTTAGCTTCTTCTTTTTTTATGTGCTTCTTTTGAACCATTTTTTTTTATTGTTTGTTGTTATCCTCGTCATCAAATGATTATGCACAACATCCACAACTTGAAAATATAAAATGTTGGGCCCATGCTAGCAATGTAGCAAACTCGGTGGAGTTGGAAAGAGGATTCCAAGACCTTTTATTTGATATCTTATGGGCCACCTAGCTCATCCTGTACTGAAAGTTATGGTCGTTTGAAGTTGACTCAAAACTCACAACTTAAGCATAACTTGCAATATTTTAGATTTTGGTATTTCCAATTTAGTTCTTACTAATTTTAGCTCTTTCAAATACCAAGGTGTTACAAAAATAAACTCATATGAATAGAGAATTACTTTTAAGGCTCCAAACTTTAATACTTTATTAGATCATACAATGGACTACTTTATTAATAGCATATCTACATATAATAAATTAATATGTGAGTGCACAAATAGAAATTACTAACATTGCAATCTCCAATAGTCGATAATTATTGTGTTGAGCTATTTTTAATAGTACTCTAATTTTTATTTGCATTGTTAATTAATTGCTTAAACTTGATCTCACCAACAGGGCCGGAGCAATGGATTGGCCACCATTCGCCGAAAAATTACATGATATATATAGGTCAAATATTACTTTTTTCTAAATCAAATTTGAGCTTGAAGCTCGTTTATTTAATCATAAATATAAAAAATACATGTCTACCTGGCCCAACTTTGGAAAGGAAAGTTAGGCCAAATATATCAATACCCTTTTTATTTCTCACCCTATTTTTAACACTTTCCCTAACAATTGTTTCCAAATCCTCCTCTTTCATATTCTTCTCTGCACCGCCTTCATGATTCTCCTTTGTCTCATTTATATCATCAGCATTCAACCATGGTGGTGTACCACTACACATCTTCAACAACTTCAATAGGTATTGCTCCTCCTTATCTTCCTCCTCCTTTTTGTTTCTAATCTCTCCTTTATCTTGGTTTAGTATGTTCTAATTTCTGGAGCTAGCACCGTTGCTAGTAGTGGAGCCAAATATGCTGCTCTCGATCTTCCTCTCTATGACAATGGACGATGAGCTTTGGATGTATATTCCTCGACTTTTGCCGATTTCCTCTTTTGTAAGCATGTAGCTCTTTATTTCTCGCCGATTTTAAGCACTAGTATTGGCAAAAATTTGAGGTGTACATATAAATCTTGTGAGACTCACCACATCTTGATTTATCTAACTGTGGTCCATACTGGCTGTTTATGTCTTTTATCTTTCTTGTCTTGATTCTCAAACTTGCGATTTGTGCTTTGTCCATGTTTAGAAATCTTCTGCAATTAGCTGGTAGTTGTTCAAACTGCTTGTATTCATGTACCTCCGACTTACTTTGAAGCTGTTTTGTTCCACAATTTTTCTTGCTTCTTCCACTATGTCTAGTATCTCTCATGGTATTTTCCATTCCCTAGATATCATTTTCATGATTCCTAGTGATATGTTTCTAGAATAACCTTCCTGTGCTTATTTTTATACAGTAGATTAGCCCTCTTAGTACTGTTGTCACGTCAAATATTACTTTATATTGATATATTAACCATTTTGAACACCCTAAACAACAATAATGAGACGTAGCTCAGTGGCAAAACTGTGTCCAATATGTACACAATACCCAAGTTCGAATCACTGCATCTATGTTTTTACATTTTGTTTAGTGTGGTCTACTGTAAAACGGTTAATTAAATGAAAAACGAAATACTTTATTGTATATAGAGTGTTAGCTTAGTGGCAATAGTGAGAAGAAATTTGTTTGCCATTGAGGTTTAATTCCCCATAGCCGCATTTTTTTCTATGTTGGCTTTATTTTGGACACCCTTCACGAATTTTCTGCCTACGCCACTGCTCACAAATATATTTGTGCTAATTCCAGTACTTTTTATAATGAGTTTAGCTTAAGGTTATGAATAATTCACTCCTAACCCTTTGTCTTCCTAAATGGAGGGGGAGGGAGAAGACTCGAAGCACCCAAACTTTTCAACGTGGTATTAGAGACGGCGAACATTATAACTATGTTGAAATCTTTCTATCTCCAAAACGAATCAAGCCACATGTGAGAAATGTGCGAGTTGAAAACATTATTAAGTAATTAATTAAAAATATGTGTTATTTAATCAGTCAAACATAATTTTAAATGACGTTGTCACACACTTCAACATTTTCAAAGAAAACATAAAGTTTTAATTAGGAAGTAAGAATTTAAATTAAACAAATCTCATGAGAAAATAAATTAAAGATGTGGTCAACATATATACATAAAACTAGACATGGTCATTCCATAAAAGCCCTTTGTGAACCGACACTAATGGTGGAATGTGAAAAAATTCAAATGTTAAGTTTTTCTCTACATTTCACACTATATATATTATCCTTCTCTAAGTCTTTTATTTCACCAAATCCCCATTTCTCTCTTTCATTTACTTTCTCTATTATTATTTGTTTCTCTCTCCCAATGGCTAACTCTCATGCTAAGAATGTCCCCCCTCCTCTTCCTCCCCCTCCCCAATCTCCCCCTCCATCTTCCCCTGCCCCTTCCCCTCCTTGTGTTTGCAAGGAGGCTACACCAACTGCTGACACTGAGATCTTAGGGATTTATGGGAGTAGCGGCCCCATCCACTCAGTCAATGCTCCTCCTAGAAAGTGGGGATGCATGTTGAATGTTGGGGAAGGAACATTTGTGGTTCGGGCCAAAAGGCCCAATGTTGAAGCTTTTGGAGCATCAGCAACTGAAAGTGTAAACATTGGGCCTTTTGGACCGACCCTCAAATGTTCCTTCCCCAACATTCAACATGTTTCCCATCTTTCTAGGAGGAGCATTGACTGAGTGGATGGAGGCGCTACTCCCATAAACCCCTAAGATCTCAGTGTCAACAGTTGGTGTAGCATTCTCGCGAACACGATGAGCGGAAGGGGCAGGGGAAGGGGGAGGGGGAGATTGGGGAGGGGGAGGAGGAGGAGGGGGGACATTCTTAGCATGAGAGTTGGTCATTGGAAGAGAGCAAAAAAAATAATAGAGAAAGCAAATGAAAGAGAGAAATGGGGATTTGATGAAATAAAAGACTTAGAGAAGGATTATATACATAGTGTAAAAGGTAGAGAAAAACTTAACATTTGAATTTTTTCACTTCTCACCAATAGTGTTGGTTCAAAAAGGTCTTTTATGGAATGACCATGTGTAGTTTTACTAGATGGGCATAGCCCGTGCTAGAGCACGAGCCCAACACACAAATTAAATAATTGTTCTAACTAAAGAGTAAGCGATTCCACTATAACTTCTCATAAATGATTTTTTACATTCATTCTATAGAACTGAAAATGTCACTTAAAACATATCCTCTACCATTAAAATTCAATTCAAGAAGCTGATTACAGAAGAATATAATGACAAAAACTAAAAACAAAATATTATTTGGAGTTTGTAATCCCTTAACTCTGAACACAATTGATTTATGCAATATTTAACAGTTCCGTCACCTTCTATAGCTACCCTTACAAATTGCCTCAAAAAAGTTGTAGAAATGAAACACATCACCCCTTGAAGTTGAATAATTAGAGACTTCAAGCAACATGACGATTATCATGTCATGGCCTTGCATCCACACAATAATGAAAAAATATTTAGAGAATTTTTTTCTGTGAATTTCAATTTTATTATTAAAGCTTTTGAGAAAAAAGGTCCCAACCTCATGTTTAGACCTGAGATTGGTGAAGGTTCTTTGTAATTTCCAATGTTAATGGCAGCGACGCTAGCATTTTCGAGAATTGCCTCTTTTATGATAGGTTTCAGCGAACTGGACACTCATAACATTCTCTTGCTCTTGCACAAGCATGTTACCATACCCAAAGAGCTTCTCAAGGGTAATTTTTGCTGGTCAAAAGTTGGGGGTCCCTCTCTAAAGTTCCAAAGTTTTTCCTCAATGGCTTCAATTCCAGTGCCTAAATCCCATTTTCTCACTTCATCATCATATATTCGTGCTCTCAGAGCACCGAAGAAATCTGTTACCACAACAAACGAATACACATCAGTAATCAACAAAAGAAATTTCATTTTGAATTCTCGAGTGTTTGTACCAATAGATTGTCCATGGAAGCAATATACAATCTTTACTACAGCTTCCTCAGGCACGTTGTCACTTCTAAAATACCCCTTCCAGCACCGACCGAACATTTTATATTTTCATGTGGTGTTGGTTTTTCCATGTGGTGTATGCTTTGGATAGTCGTTTGTTGCCGAAGGATATCAACAAAGAAATAAGAAAAAAGAGACAAAAGAGCAAATCAAAAAATATAAAGCTAAAATTGCATAAACTTAGTGATGGTGGTATGATTGATGTGAGTGTAGAAAGCATAAATGTAAAACTTTAGGGAATGGCAAATACAGATCTTCAAAAATTATGTGCATAGATGGTACAAACCAAGTAATAGTTTCTTGTGCCTGCATGCAAATTTTACTACTTGTGCTCTCTAAATTTCATAAACTTCTTAGCTAGATAAACTCAAACTTGGTACATCAATTTTCTTGTACCATTTAACCGCACTCTATGATAATTAAACAATCTAGCATAACAAACTAATTTCTACAGTCTACTTACCCCTTTGTGTCCAGCCTCGTCATAATCATTTCTCTTGATCCTTCTACCCTGCTCCCTCTCTCCCCTGTTTACATGAGAAAGGGAATTAAGAGTGAAGATAATGAAAGTCGAATCCAAAAAGTGATAATCGGATGATTCATTCAAAGAGTCAACCATCATACCAATATACCATGCCTTAACAAAACAGAGGAAAAAAGAATAACATCATGATTAAGTGAAGCATGGAAAATGGATTCTTTTAATGGAATGCCCCCTTTTGGTTCTTAGAGGCAGATCAATAACAATTTTAATAGACATAAGATTCACATGGAAAAAATACGAACGCATAATTGTCTCCCGATTGATATAGCCGCCTCGATATTTTCAGCATTATATAAGGATCACCCAAAAAGAAAATCAAGAACCTATCTTAGTATCACTTATTGAAACTTTATCAAGAGTTTAAATACCAAATATTTTAAATATTGGAGAGCTCATAAAATAAATAGCACATTAGTTGCTGGTAAAACAAAAGAACGACCACCCTAATTTCTTCCCAAGAAAATATTAGAACGTACGCATGTAATGTAACAATAAATCACTTGAAGCCTAAAATTCAGATCATTTTTTAAAAGAATTTTGATTAAATAAATTTTTGTTATGTCTAATATAATAAGCACAGAAAAAATATTCTAAAAAAAGGATATATATGATGGTACATGTGTGCATATATAGAAAGTTATAACAAATAGAGAATAGTGGAGATGATAGATCGAGTAATTTAGAAGGTACTTGGACAACTCAAAAAATGACATAGAAATATGACCATAACACAGTCTTCCTAAAAGAAAAAAACGTACTCTTTACACAATGATATAGTAAACAAGAAAATTAGAAGGTACAGATGTACAATTGATCAATAAGTTAGTGTTGATTTTTGAATGTGTTAGATGATGAACAGTATTAGATTCAGAAATTGATCTGCAAATAGGGTTGGTGTAGTGGAGATGATTGATCGAGTAATTTAGAAGGTACTTGGACAACTCAAAAATGACATAGAAATATGACCATAACACAGTCTTCCAAAAAGAAAAAAACTTACTTGTTACACAATGATACAGTAAACAAGAAAATCAAAAGCTACAAATGTACAATTGATCAATAAGTTAGTGTTGATTTTTGAATGTGTTAGATGATGAACAGTATTACATTCAGAAATTCATCTGCAAATGGGGTTGGTGTATTATCTATGTTTTTAATACTAACATGAAGGACCGGAAGTAACCTGAGAGACAGTGGAGTATTCAAGTACAAATACCATATCCAAAGTGATAGTCCTAAGTGGAGCCACTACTTGAAGAAGCTAGATAAAGCTCTTCCCAGTTGGCAAAGTTGGTGTCTGGCATCTCTCTGATTTTTCTACAATTATTGATTGTAGTGTTCGTCCTTCTCTTGCTCACTTATATATAACGGTAAATATTAGTGCGAGTTGAATCTAAATATTCCTCCAGCATCTAAAAATGAATGACACAATATATATTGAATAACTTGAAAATTCAGAATCGACATATTTGAAGAACTTTATCAACACATTGAAACAATACTTTAAAAAAATTTAGAAGTTAGTGAATGAATTTTAATTTAAAGTAAAATGAAGCCTAAGAGGGAAAGCTGATGTTTTATTGTAATGACCCTAAAAATGAACTAGTTAAACTAGAGCCTAACGCGTGTGCGTTTGAGTTTAATGTGAGGTTTGATGGTGTTTGATGTTGTCCCGAGTCATGATTGAGGGGTTTAAGGGTCAAACATCAATGTACGACTCCCCATGGACCACCCTAGGGGTCCTTGTGGAAGACCCTAAGGCTAACCCGCAAGACCCTACAAAAAGTTTGGAGTCACCAAAACGTGGTGACCTACGGATGGGGTTCACGCCCCGTAGGTCCATCCACAGTTCGTGGATGGCCTCCGTAGGTCGAACCTTGCTGAAGCCTTGAAGACCATGCCCCAACCACGAACCACGGACAGCCAGGGCAGTTCGTGGACCCATCTATTGTCCGTGGATTGGGTCTGTGAACCATGTCTGTACAATTGGGTTCAGCCAAGGCAAGGGTCATTTGGTAAATTGCTTATTAATTGTTTTAAGTTCTTCGACGGTTAATTTAGGGTTATTAAGGTATTTTAAGAGTATTAAAACATTTAATTGGTATTTTAGATTTCATTATTTACTTTTCCCCAAATCAAAACCCTCTCTCCCAAAATATCTTCTCTGTAAGAACTCCATTAAAGACTAAGAGGAGAAGTAGACCAAAGGCTTGAAGAGGAAGGCTTTTGGGTAGATTTTCATGGGATTATTCAAGTATAAGGTATGGTGATCCTTCATCTAGGGTTAGTTTTCACCCTAGAGTCAATTTCAAAGAAGTTTTCAAGGTTTTCAAGTTACACCAAATCCTGAGTTTTACTCAACCTCGTGGGTTCTTGCATCGAATGTTTTCAAATGATAAACTATGATTATATTAATGTTTAATTGATGATTTAAGATGAAAATACTCTATGAACCCATGATTTCTCTAAATTCCTAAATTGTGCCTTATGAAGTGGGTTTGTTGATTATGAAAAAATGTTGATGGATTTATACCTAGATTGATTTTGATTGTTGACTTGTATCATCATCTCTGACTAATTATGGTGAATTGTTGGTGAATAGAGGATTTGTGATCATTGCCTTGAAAGGGGAAGTTTGACCTAAGTAGTTGTTGTAGTAAACTTATGTTAGAGATGTTGATCCACTTGAAAGGTAGAGGTATTTAATTATATGTAGTTACTTGATGTTAGTATAATTCTACATGTATTCTTGATTTAACCTAAGATTCTAGGGATATGTCACGAAAGAGGCAAATTGAGGGTTTAAATGTGATCCTCCTAGAATGATGAATTTTCAATGTAATGCCTTAGATTAGATCACCTAGACTCGAATTGGCTTAGGGGAATGCTTCTAAACATGAATTGACTTGGTCATGATATTATGTGCATGTTCATGAATACTTGAAGCATAAAGTGCCAATCATGATATGATTAATGTATTGATGAGTTGTCGGATCATGGTATTCCCTTATCTATTGTGCTATTGCTATATTTTGGGATGAGTTTATCCATAACCATTGAAGGGCATATTGTGAAGGTTTGTGCTTGTTGACAAGATTGTGTGTGAACTTATGATTTACTTGGATGTTGAAGGTTACATGAATATTGAGTATTTTGTTGTATTGTTGAAAGGCCATTCTTCTGTTACCCTTACACTTAATTATGAATGAAGTTTCTAGGATGATAATGTTGTTGTTTGTGTTATTGCAAGAACAATTACACACACACCATGCATAAACATGATTATGATGTATCAATGGTGTTAATTGAAAGTATAGTTCTTATATGCACCTTTACACATTATTATGCATGAAATGTACATAACCATGTTGATCCTATTGTGTTGATTGAAAGTCCATTCTCATGAGAACACATGATTTTGGTGTGATAGTTATTCTCACATACAAATGTTGATTCTAAGGTGAAAGGTGGTTCTCACTTAAATGAATCTATGAGCTATTTTAGTGAGTTGTATTGAATGAAGGGTATAGTATGCCTTAACACATGTAGATACAATTCCATACTAATTATGGTTAATAGGGAAATAATGCTTTGTACCGAGTGGATATAGACAATGAAGAAAAGGCCCCTCCGCTAATGTAATAGGCTGGGTCATCTATAGTAAACTCATGAGATGGAAGCTCCTCCGCTTATACAATAGGTTGGGTTTCTAGTAGCAATCTCCTTATCCCATAACTATGTGCCAAACATAGGACTGAGCTAGTGGATCCACTTAAAAGCTAAATATAATTAGTTCTACCTTCGGCAAGTAAGAACGTCTTTTTTTGGTATGGGTTTATATGACACCAGATTCCATGTAGTTCACATGGTCTATGTCGGTTATGGCTAATATTCCCTAATAACAATAAGATAATGAATATGATAGGAACTAAATATGACTTCTTAATGGGTTTACTTGGTAGAAGTGGGGGTATGGGACTTCACTTTTACATTGCACAAGAAGACTTATTAGGATGTTGTGGAATGGTTTCCTTATGGTATGATAAGATATGAAGAGATGATTTTCCTTATGGTTAGTTCATGTAGTTGTATAATTCCTCGTTTATGACTATGGATTATGGTAAGCTTGAAGATTATGGAAATGAATAAGTGGCTTCAAGGAATGCTTAGTAAGGTTGGTATTATGGGATCCCAACCATACATTGCACAAGTGTTCTTAGAGGTTGCTAATGTATTGATATTACTATGTTATGAGTGTATTGTGACTATATCTTGCCTTCTATGTTTGAAAATGCATATTGGCTTTTCAAACATAATGTATGGAAGTCCTCTAAATGCTTGAATGTGTCCTAAATGAATCTAATGAAGAATGTTGGCTTAAATGCTTAAATGTAAAGATGCATGCTATACTTGGATTATATAATGAGTTACTTCCTTGTCATGTCTATTCTATATGTATGTGCCTTGTCTATGGTGACTTTAAAGGAGTACTTAATGTGAGTAGTAGTATGGGATTCTACTCGCACATTGAACAAGTATGATTTAGAGTTATCTTAGATGTTGGTCTTAATCTGATGATATGATTCATAAAATGTTTATGTCTCTTAAATGCTTTATTGTGTAAAGGTGGAAAGGAAGAATGGTAAGTTTACCTTTGGGTGACCTTAAGGTGGTGCCTTAGTGTGGGTGGTGTTATGGGACACAACCCATACATTGCACAAGGCATAGCTTGAGGGTTACTTGAGGTGGAGGTTCAAGGTGAGGGTAAAGAGTTATATGTGATTTTGCTCAAATGTGAATTATGTGACTCTATATGTTGGTTGTGACATATATTATTCCTCTTGTATCAATGTTCTTGAAGTTTTACAAAAATGGCATAAAGCATGACTTTCAACAAAATGTCCCTTTTTAAAGTATGTTTTTGCATGGTCATTATACTTAGTTCATTTTTGTGTGCTAACCCATATTTTCTTATTTTTACTACAAGTGTAGGTTCCAGCAAGTGATTGCTTTCTCTAGGGAAGCTTGGCATCAGAGTTCTCTCAAGACCTCTTTTGGTATGTCCTCATATGTCGAGGACAAGGATTTTATGTTTCTAGATTTCATGCTTAAGATTTTATTAAGACTTCGATTGTAAAGGGCCGTGATCCTATCTTGTTAAAGTTTGTCCAAGATGGCCATATGAGACTTAGTATTCCGTTGCTCTATAAATTCCTTTTGATGTTTGATTTATTAAAGAAAAGTTTTAAATTCTGCACTGTTTCTATGTATCTAAATGTTATGAATGCTAAGAGGTTTGTATTAGACCCCTTCGGGGTCAAGCACGCCGTGTTACGTCTAAGGGGTGCTCTCGGGTCGTGACAAACTTGGTATCAGAGCATAAGATTTAAGAAATGGTTTTAGGGTTGATGTCTCACAAGCCACGTCTAGTAGAATCTTGTTCATCGGTATGAGTCGCGACACATCTATGAGCAAGAGGCTATAGGACGATAGAAAGTTACACTTCTTTCTTTATTCTTCAAGTCGTGCCATAGATCTTAACTCCATACATTCTCTCTCTTATACCTTATCTGGTGGTCTTGAAGATGTGACTACTTGAAGGGCTAATGTTGCAAAGATCGAGGGAGAAAAAGGTGAGTAATAAGGTCATTTGTGGTTATGTGATGAGATGAGTCTTGTTATGGTAGATTTGAGAAGTTATATTGTGAGGTAGTCTTTAGCATGAATGGGTTGCTATATAGTTATGTGTGTTGTTGGTAGAAGGTTATGATGAGTTTGGAGGTAAGTGGGAAGATTTGATGAATGATGTGTTTTGGAAAAGTGTTGATGTGTAGAATGAGTAAACTCCATAAAGGAGAGTATAAGTGTAATTTACCTTGGTTTAGAATCACCTTGGGTGATGAGTGTGAAGGTTTAGTGATGTTTAGCTCCGACCTGAGAATTGAAAAACGTGATTTTGTAATGAGTTTGTATAAGCTTACCCCTCTAGAGGAAATAATGTGTTTAGGTGAAAAGGTCATTGAGTGTCCTTGATGTTCATAAGTTAGGCTTGATGGATGTTCTCAGTGTAGTGAGTTTGAGGAGTTTAGACCCGGTGTGGTAGACTCATATGAGACCTTAAGTTTTCTCAGTAAGGTTGGTTGTGAAAAACAAGTTGCGTAATGAGGACCTTCCTAGTTTAAAAGCTCTGGTATGTTGATGGTTCCTTATAGTGTAAATTTGTTATTGAGGTTCCTATGTTGTTACATGTTAGCCTTAGTTGGGTTTACCCTTAAGTGGGGGATGGTATGATGAATAGTAAGGTTGTTGAGGGTGTTGATATCCTTATCTCTTTTCCTTCTATTCTTATTCAAGCTTGAGACCAAGAGTTCCTTGTAACTTGTTTCATGTTTTGGAGTTTTGTGTGATATTGAGTTTTCAAGGCCTCCTTATTGTTGTGCATGTTCTATTTGAATTCTTGTTTATATGAGAAAATGAGTTTACAAAATTGTGTTGCTCATGTTAATATGCATCCATGATGAGTTGCCTAATGTTTCATGAGTTGACTTGCTGAGCATGCCTAAATGTGCTTTTATGAGAAAATTGCATAATGTGCTTAATGATGTTATGTGGAGCATGATGTGATTTGGAGAAGGAAGTTCCTCCAATATAATGAAATGAAGAATGTGAAGTTTTGATACATAATGAGTTTGCTGTAGTTCCTACCTTCTTGTTGTGTTTTGAGATTATTGATGTGGAGTTGATGTTTCCTCCTAGTTGTGTGCTTTTACATTGATGTTGCATGCATGATTGTGGGCTGCTAGTCTTGAGTCGTTACCCTTGATGTGTTTAAAGTGTCATTCGAGGCCGAATGTTCTTAAGTTGGGGATAATGTAATGACCCTAAAAATGAACTAGTGAAGCTAGAACCTAACGCGTGTGTGTTTGAGTCGGTGTGAGATTTGATGGTGTTTGATGTTGTCCCGAGTCATGGTTAAGGGATTTAGGGGTCAAACGTCAAGGTACGATTCCCCATGGACCACCCTAGGGGTTCTTGAGGAGGACCCTAAGGCTAACCCCCAAGACCCCACAGAATGTTTGGAGTCACCAAAATGTGGTGACCTACGGATGGGGTTCACACCCCGTAGGTCCATCCACGGTTCGTGGATGGGCCTCCGTAGGTCGAACCTTGCTGAAGCATTGAAGACCAAGCCCCAGCCACGAACCACCGACAGCCAGGACAGTCCGTGGACCCATTTACTGTCCATGGATTAGGTCCGTGAACCATGCTTGTGCAATCTGTCTTGGGTTCGGCCAAGGCAAGGGTCATTTGGTAAATTGCTTATTAATTGTTTTAAGTACTTGGATGGTTAATTTAGGGTTATTAATGTATTTTAAGAGTATTAAAACATTTAATTGTTATTTTAGACTTCATTATTTACTTTACCCCAAATCAAAACACTCTCTCCCAAAATATCTTCTCTCTAAGAACTCCATTGAAGACAAAGAGGAGACGAAGACCTAAGGATTGAAGAGGAATGCTGTTAGGTAGATTTTCGTGGGATTCTTCAAGTATAACGTACGGTGATCCTTCATCTAGGGTTAGTTTTCACCCTAGAGTCAATTTCGAAGAAGTTTTCAAGGTTTCAAGTTACACAAAACCCTGAGTTTTACTCAACCTAATGGGTTCTTGCGTCAAACGTTTTCAAATGATAAAATATTATTATTATATTGATGATTTAAGATGAAAATACTCTATGAACCCATGATTTCTCTAAATTCCCAAATTGTGCCTTATGAAGTGGGTTTGTTGATTATGAATGAATGTTGATGGATTTATGCCTAGATTGATTTAGATTGTTGACTTGTATCATCATCTATGTCTAATTATGGTAAATTGTTGGTGAATTGAGGATATGTGATCATAGCTTTGAAAGGGGAAGTTTGACCTAAGTACTTGTTGTAGTAAGCTTGTGTTAGAGATACTGATCCACTTGAAAGGTGGAGGTGTTTAATTATGATGTAGTTACTTTATGGTAGTATAATTCTACATGTATACTTGATTTAACCTAAGATTCCAGGGTTATTTCATGAAAGAGGCAAATTGAGGTTTTAAATGTGATCCTCCTAGAATGATGAATTCTCAATGTAATGCCTTAGATTAGATCACCTAGACTCGAATTGGTTTAGGGTAATGCTTCTAAACATGAATTGACTTGATCATGATATTATGTGCATGTTGATGAATACTTGAAGAATAAAGTGCCAATCATGATATGATTAATGTATTGATGAGTTGTCGGATCATGGTATTCCTTTATCTATTGTGCTATTGCTATATGTTGGGATGAGTTGATACATAACCCTTGAAAGGCATATTATGAAGGTTTGTGCATGTTGACTAGATTGTGTGTGAACTCGTGATTTACTTGGAAGTTGAAGGTCACATGAATATTATGTATATTGTGGTATTGTTGAAAGGCCATTCTTCCCTTACCCTTACACTTAATTATGACTGAAGTGTTTAGGATGATAATGTTGTTGTTTGTGTCATTGCAGGGACAATTACACACACACACACTCCATGCATAAACATGATTATGATGTATCAATGGTGTTAATTGAAAGTATAGTACTCATATGCACTTTTACACATTATTATGCATGAAATGTACATAACCATGTTGATCCTATTGTGTTGATTAAAAGTCCATTCTCATGAGCACACTTGATCTTGGTGTGATAGTTATTCTCACATACTAATGTTGATTCTAAAGTGAAAGGTGGTTCTCACTTAAATGAATCTATGAGCTATTTTAGGTAGTTGTATTGAACGAAGGGTAAAGTATGCCTTCACACATGTAGATACAATTCCATACTAATTATGTATAATTGGGAAATAATGCTTAGTACCGAGTGGATATGGACAATGAGGAAAAGGCCCCTCCGCTAATGCAATAGGTTGGGTCATCTAAGTAAACTCATGAGATGGAAGATCCTCCTATAATGCAATAGGTTGGATTTCTAGTAGCAATCTCCCTATCCCATAACTATGTGCCAAACATAGGACTTAGCTAGTGGATAAACTTAGAAGCTAAATATAATTAGTTCTACCTTCGGCAAGTAAGAACGCCTTCTTTCGGTGTGGGGTTATATGACACCAGATTCCAAGTATCTCACATGGTCTATGTCAGTTATCGCTAATATTCCCTAACAACAATAAGATAATGAATATGATAGGAACTATACTATGACTTCTTAATGGGCTTACTTGGTACAAGTGTGGCTATGGGACTTCACTTTTACATTTCACAAGAAAACTTATTAGGATGTTGTGGAATGGTTTCCTTATGGTATGATAAGATAGGAATAGATGATTTTCCTTATGGTTAGTTCATGTAGTTGTATAATTCCTCATTTATGACTATGGATTATGGTAAGCTTGAAGTTGATGGAAATGAATTTGTGGCTTCAAGGAATGCTTAGTAAGGTTGGTACTATGGGATGCCAACCATACATTGCACAAGTGTTTTTAGAGGTTGCTAATGTATTGATATTACTATGTTATGAGTGTATTGTGACTATAGCTTGTCTTCTATGTTTAAAATGCATGTTAGCTTTCCAAACTTAATGTATGAAAGTCCTCTAAATGCATGAATGTGTCCTAAATGAATCTAATGAAGAATGTTGGCTTAAATGCTTAAATGTAAAGATGCATGCTATACTTGGATTGTATTATGAGTAACTTCCTTGTCATGTCTATTCTATATGAATGTGCCTTTTCTATGGTGACTTCAAAGGAGTACTTAGTGTGAGTAGTAGTATGGGATGCTACTTGCACATTGCATAAGTATGACTTAGAGTTGTCTTAGATGTTGGTCTTAATGTGATGATGTGATTCATATAATGTTTATGTCTCTTAAATTCTTTATTGTGAAAAGGTGGAAAGGAAAAATGATAAGTTCACTTTTGGGTGACCTTAAGGTGGTGCCTTAGTGTGGGTGGTGGTATGGGACGCTACCCATACATTGCACAAGGCATAGCTTAAGGGTTACATGAGGTGGAGGCTCAAGGTGAAGGTAAAGAGTTATATGAGATTTTTCTCAAATGTGAATTATGTGACTCTATATGTCGGTTGTGACTTATATTATGCCTCTTGTATCAATGTTCTTGAAATTTTACAAAAATCGGATAAAGCATGACTTTCAACAAAATGTCCCTTTTTAAATCATGTTTTTGTATGGTCATCATACTTAGTACATTTTTGTGTGCTAACCCATATTTTCTTATTTTTACTACAAGTGTAGGTTCCGGCAAGTGATTGCTTTCTCTAGGGAAGCTTGGGATTAGAGTTCTCTAAAGACCTCTTTTGGTATGTCCTCATATGTCGAGGCAAGGATTTTATGTTTAAGACTTTGTTAAAACTTCGATTGTAAAGGGCCGTGACCCAATCTTGTTAAAGTTTGTCCAAGATGGCCATGTGAGACTTTGTATTCCGCTGCTCTATAAATGTCTTTTGATGTTTGATTTATTAAAGAAAAATTTTCAATTCCGCATTATTTCTATGTATATAATGTTCTGAATACTAAGAGGCATGTATTAGACCCCTTCGGAATTGAGTACGCTGTGTTACAACTACGGGGTGCTCTCGGGTCGTGACATTCATCTTAACCAGAGCAACTATGAACTTCAAACACAAAAGTCCACTGTAATAAAGGTCAGGTCAGCATAAAGCTTGTAAATGGGTGTGATATTGTTTGCCATGATCGTAAGGTTTTTCTCGAAAGATCTCACACTATTAAGAGATTCTACATCTTATATGTAGTTTCCAATCTTTTCTTCAGAAGTATATTAGCTCTCTGGATTAAGTCCTATAATGTGTCAACATAATCATAATGAACACAAAAAGATACTTATTTTGTGGCTCTTAGTAAATATAACTAATTCACAACTGCCCTCTATATCTTAATTTCATTGTTCCTGGCGCATATCTCTTTCTCTCACTCTCCTTGTCTATGTTTTTTAAAATACATGAAATATACAACGTTTCTCTTTTTCTAAAGTTGCAGGGATTGACGTCCGAAGGATTTTAAGCATATCATATCCTACAAGAAAGAATAAGAGAAAGGTTTTGAGTCTCACATTGCCCTGTTTTGCTCCATTTTAAAATGATCCATCCCTTCAGATTTGTTGTTCTGATGATAATAATCACCCCACACTAGAAAAATAATGTAAATATCAAATGTTTAAGTGAGGAATTACTAAAGTAAATAACGCAAAAAAAAGTTTGAGAAAGTGGTCGTGGATATTCAAAAACAATGAAAACACTAGTAATATCTTGGAAGTTCAAACTCTAACAAATAAGTATTTTGCACTACTGAAAAGATAAAAGGAATATATAAAGATTTTCATGTTCAACCATATACTTCCGACCATATTAACGCTTGTACTCAGCAACAAAAGCAAAAAAAATTCATTACTGACCCAGAATCTTCATAATTAACAGGAGAGTATGTTGTAGAAAATCTATAGGGAAAAGAAATGAAAAAGTGTTTTAGTTCGTTCAAACATACTATCGAACCCCAATTTTTAAATTAAGTTAACCAAGCAATATACAATTTAAAGACAGAACACATAATTTGTGATACATCTCATAAGATTGCACCTTAGTATCTCAATTCAAACATGAATATTGAATAAGAATATCAGAAAAATTATAGATAACTGCCCAGAAGAACAAATGGCAATTACAGACAATGAAAGTGCAATAACTAAAGAAAGATTTCCTTAAAACCTCAAAAAAAACATATATAGCTCACAATTTGAATGACAAATTTCATAATATCAGATAAAGAATGAGAACCATTAAAAAGAAAAATTGTATAATTTTAGAGAGATAAATTATGTAAAACATTTATAAACCTAGAAATCAATGAAAGAAACCAATACTATGCAAATGAAGGGAAAATATTAGTGAGCATGTGTTTGATAAGAAAGAAGTACAATACACGATAAAAAAAGATGTTCAATGACCGATCAAACTCGTCCAAGTTTATAGTACAACTCAGAGTGTTGTTGGTACAATTATTAATTGATTAACCCTTATTTAGAAGAGGGAGTTGGAAAGGACGAACACAACTCTAAAAAGTTGTTCCAAATGTAATTCAAGTTGTACTATGTTAGGGACCACTTTATTAAACAAGTACTATACTAGCTTTGATAATACATAAAGTATTAAGTATAACCTGGCATGTAATTTCTTTTAAGTCCTCACGTGTCTTTGTTAATAAAATTTACAGTTCCCGTGATATTGAAAGTTTAGTTGACAGGGTTTTCTTCTGGCCAACATTGAACTCTCTATCTCTGCTCACCTTTTCAATTTTCACTTTGTTATTCTTTCTCTCAATCATAGTAATGAAGTTGTTGGATTGAAGTTTCAATTTCTCTGCTTCTCAGGTATTCAGTTCTTAATCATTGTTACATAATGTCTTTTTATAACCTCCGATAGTTTCCTCAATTCTTTGAAAATGTTTCGTCATCGAAGCTTTTTAATGTTTTAGTGGAAGAAAGTGATAAGCTAGGTCATCAAAATGATGACGAAGTTGATGAAGGTTGCCAAGATTTGGGAACACATGCAACTTTTCCCCCAAAAGTTCTAATGCCTAAATTCATTGTAAAAGCATTGTCTCTTCCTATTTAAAAGTATTCCAAGAAAATTAGTCATTATTCCTGTGATTTATCTCTATACGGATTTAATTGATCTTTATAAGTTGATTCCTCTTTCTTTGTTATTTCTACACGTGTTGCATAATTTCAAGAGATGTTCTTTTTTTCTTTCTTTATATTCTATAATTGTCAGTTCTATTGTGGTTTTGCTAAAGCATTGAATTTTAAGTTATAAGTTTGTATCTAAGGTTTATATTAGTATTGTCATAACGTTTGCGGCTATGTTAAGAATGATGCCGGTAATTCATGATTTTAGATGATAACCGCGGCAATGATTCTTCTTAGTATAGAAATTTGATAAATTTCAGTTGAATTTTGGTTTGATAGGTTTGATCCGTAGAGACAGTAAATTTCATAAATTAATCTCTTCCTTTTTGTTAGAAATTATTTCAGTTTTTCCTGTCAGAAATTATTTCAGTGATTTACCAAAGCATTTAAATTTTGGTTAATATACTTTGTATTAGAAGTTAGTCTTTTGAAGGACCAACACATATTCCACTAATTGTACTGCATGCTTTATAGATAATATTTTTCAATTTTGCATCATTTTTAGGCCTGTAAATTGTTGTAAATGTTAATATCTATATTGATGAGACTAAATTATATTTCCATACAAGTTAACTGTTATCACTATAGGTGTAAGTACCTCTTCGTCTTCCAAAATTAGATTGTGGAATCTGAGTTTTTTCTCTGGGTTTACTTAGTGCCGGCTCTATGCTTTGGAAAATAAGGCTTTTGCCTTAGGCCCCCAAATTTTATCAAGAATAAATTATGAGTTTAAATTTCTATACAAAAATTGATTATTTATGATAAAAAGTATAATTTTTTAAAATATATATTATTGTACCCACTTTAACATCTTTTGTACTTTGTTAAATATAAGAATTAATAGTGAAAAGTGTTGAACAGAGTGAGTTACAAATTCTTTCTTATTTCTTTTTAAATTTTAGTTTCAAACATTACTAAAAGCATATTAAAATGGGATATATCAAGTTGTTAACTTCTTGGGTCAAATTCTATGGTTCTAACTCTTATCTTTATTTAATATTTGTCAACTTATTACTTATAGAATTGTGTTAACAATTCATATAATAATTGCCTCACTGAAAGGATGTTTTTCAATGTTGAGTTAATAAAATCTTACCTAAAACTAATAACTGAAAAAAAAAATTAAAATACTAATAATCTTTATCTAAATAGTGTAAGAAAAATAAATTTTGAATAAATACATATATGAAGTTTGTTTATATTTTAGGATTCGAATTGAAATTTCGCTTTAGACCCCCAATCACGTTGAACCCCCCCCCCCGGGCTTACGCTTGCTCTACTCATTTCCACAATTTGTACTTAACATGTCCAATCTGGTGTTTCTGTTGTTATTTGATCGATGTTCAACCTTAGCGCCATATGACTTCTAGGAAAATGGCTTTATCAACAATAGCGGCAATAAGTATTGCACAAATCATTCATATAACATTGCTTCTCTGAAAGGTTCACCAAATAAAATACTTATTTGGTAAAATTTTAGAAAAAAATAGAAACATGCAAGTTGAAAATTTTCCCAGAAATCATTATATCCATAAAAAAATAGACTTAAAATTTTCAATAGAAATGGGACTTCTCGGACGAACACTACATTAAATCATTGGACCAAAATCTATTTAGATTGTACTATGATGCATTTAATATTTTATTGATTTTGGCCCAATTTCATTGGCTATGAAATTTCATGCATTTTTCGAGAGACATCTGTATTATGAAATGTCAGACGTATCTTTATGTTCTTGTTGATTATACTTGCTACAAACATAGACCTTGGCTTTCTCTTTCCAATTCCCACAACTCTCTTCATCTTCCATCTTTTGAAAGTGTTAGCTCTCTTCATCTTCCATCTTCTGAAAGTGTTGTTGCAGTTTAAGGTATTTCTTATCCCTTTGTTCTTCTTCTCTCTTCAATTTTCTTTGTGCTCAAATGATAAACTGAGAATGACAGTTGGATTTTTGTTTCTAACTAAAGGGAAAAATCAAAATGGGTCATTTCTAATAAGGGGAAATACATTTCTTGGGTGGGAAGTCTCAAATTGGAAATAAAGATGTGAGTTTGAAGATCTTGATGTTAGAATTTGTGATATATCCCTCCTCAATTGTTGCGGCACATGTTTTGTCACCCTTCGCAATAAATTTTGAGCGGTCTTTTGTAGCTTGACGTTAATCATCATAAAAAATTTGACATCTTTTTGGGTTCAAAACAATGTTTTAAACTCGCACCAACGTGTGACCTTTAGTATTTTCCATAAATGTTCTAACATGGACAAGTTATTGCTCAAGCTAATATCAAAATCTAATTAACGTAATGAGGTATTTATACAAAAACAACTCTTTTAATCCGATGATTTTTAGTCATAGTGACCTATTTGATAATTCTCATAGTTGTCAATAACAACAACATACCCAGTCAAATTCTACAAATAGAGTATGGAGAGGATAAAGTGTAAGAAGACCTTATCTCTACCTTATGAAAGCAGAGAAGTTGTTTCCCATATTTTCATAGTTGTCCAATTATCTTATTATGTTGGTATAATCGTATAAGAAGCCTCTTGTAGAAGTAATTGAAGGAGTTGCAGCAGGAAAAATTAGTGTTCCAACAAAATAGTATTCTGGCACGACAACGGATGAGGTCACCTACTTTTATTTCGAGTTCTTATGGATTTAACTCCTTTGTGATTAAAGACGTTTGATATACGTGACAATTAATACTTTTGGATCCTTGCTCACTTTTACAACTATAACTCGACTTAGCTAATGTGGCAGAAAACAATCAAGGTTTAGAGATAGAACAAGAAGTAGGCTAAACTATGGGAAGGATTGATTTTAGATTCTCTTGATTTTCAAGTCCTTCAGGTACAATCTCACATACTTTTTTCAGGTTCATCAAATTTTGGCCCCTTTTTGTTCAAAAGGAACCATAGTGTTCTGTTTAGTGTACTAATAGTTGTTGGAGAAGCTATTGGAGCAGCAGCTAAAAGTGTCAACATTGGACCTTTTGGCCCAAACCTCAAATGTTCTTTCCCCTGCATTCAACATGTTTCCCCTCTTTCTAGGAGGAGCATTGACTTAGTGGATGGAGGCGCTACTCCCATAAACCCCTAAGATCTCAGTGTCAACAGTTGGTGTAGCCTTCTCGCGAACACGATGAGGGGAAGAGGCTAGGGAAGAGGGAGGGAGAGATTGGGGAGGGGGAGGAGGAGGAGGGGGGACATTCGTAGCATGAGAGTTGGTCATTCGAAGAGAGAAAAAATAATAATAGAGAAAGTAAATGAAAGAGAGAAATGGGGATTTGGTGAAATAAAAGACTTAGAGAAGGATAATATACATAGTGTAAAAGGTAGATAAAAACTTAACATTTGAATTTTTTCACTTCCCACCAATAGTGTTGGTTCAAAAAGGGCTTTTATGGAATGACCATGTCTAGTTTTACTAGATGGGCATAGCTCGTGCTAGAGCATGGGCCGAACACACAAATTTAATTATTGTTCTAACTTAAGAGTAAACAATTCCACTATAACTTCTCATAAATGATTTTTTACATTCATTCTATAGAACTGAAAATGCCGCCTAAAACATATCCTCTACCATTAAAATTCAATCCAGGAAGCTGATTACAGAAGAATATAATGACAAAAACTGAAAAAAAATATTATTTGGAGTTTGTATTCCCTTAATTGTGAACACAAATGATTTACACAATATTTAACAGTTTCGTCACCTTTTGTAGCAACCCTTACAAATTGCCTCGAAGAAGTTGTGGAAATGAAATACATCACCCCTTGAAGTTGAATCATTAGAGACTTCAAGCAACATGACGATTATCATGTCACACCCCTGCATCCACACTATAATAAAAAAAATTAGAGAATTTTTTTCTGTGAATTTCAATTTTATTATTAAAGCTTTTGAGAAAAAAAGGTCCCAACCTCATGTTTAGACCTGAGATTGGTGAAGGTTCTTAGTAATTTCCAATATTGATGGCAGCCACGCTAGCATTTTTTAGAGTTGCCTCTTTTAAGATAGGTTTCAACCAACTGGACTCTCATAAAATTTTTTGCTCTTGAACAAGCATATTACCATACCCAAAGAGCTTCTCAAGGGTAATTTTTGCTGGTCAAAACTTGGGGGTCCCTCTCTAGAGTTCCAAAGTTTTTCCTCAATGGCTTCAATTCCAGTGCCTAAAACCCATTTCCTCTCTTCATCATCATATATTCGTGCTCTCAGAGCACCGAAGAAATCTGTTACCACAAAAAATGGATACACATCAGTAATCAACAAAAGAAATTTCATTTTGAATTCCCGAGTGTTTGTACTAATAGATTGTCCATGGAAGAAATATACAATCTATACGACAGCTTCCTCAGGCACATTGTCAGTTCTGAAAATATACTTTCCAGCACTGGCCCAACATTTTATATTCTCATGTGGTGTCGGTTTTTCCATGTAGTGTATGCTTTGCATAGTCATTTGTTGTTGAAGAATATCAACAAAGAAATAAGAAAAAAGCGACAAAATAGCAAATGAAAAAATATAAAGCTAAAATTGCATAAACTTAGTGATGATGGTATGATTGATGTGATAGTAGAAAGCACATATGTGAAACGTTAGGGAAGGGCAAATACAGATCTTCAAAAATTTTGTGCACGGATGGTACAAACCAAGTAATAGTGTCTTGTGCTTGCATGCAAATTTTACTACATAGGCTCTCTAAATTTCTTAAACTTCTTAGCTAGATCAACTCAAACTTGGTACATCAATTTTCTTGAACCATTTAACCGCACTGTATAATTATTACACAATGTAGCATAACAAACTAATTTCTACAGTCTTCTTACCCCTTTGAGTCCACCCTCGTCATAATCATTTCTCTTGATCCTTCTACCCTGCTCCCTCTCTCCCCTGTTTACTCGAGAAAGGGAATTAAGGGTGAAGATAATGAAAGTCGAATCCAAAAAGAGATAATCAGATGAGTCATTCAAAGAGTCAACCATCATACCAATATACCCTGCCTTACGAAAACAGAGGAAAAAAGAATAACATCATGATTAAGTTAAGCATAAAAAATGGATTCTTTTAATGGAATACCCCCCTTTGGTTCTTAGAGGCAGATCAATAACAATATTAATAGACATAAGAATCACCTGGAAATTATACGAACGCGTAATTGTCTCTAGATTGATATAGTCGCCTCGACATTTTCAACATTATATAAGGATCACCCAAAAAGAAAATCAAGAACCTATATTAGTATCACTTATTGAAACTTTATCAAGAGGTTAAATACCGAATATGTTAAATATTGGAGAGCTCACAAAATAAATAGCACATTAGTTGCTGGTAAAACAAAAGAATGACCACCCTGATTTCTTCCCAAGAAAATATCAAAATGTACACATGTAATGTAACAATAAATCACTTGAAGCCTACAATTCAGATCATTTTTTAAAAGAATTTCGATTATACAAATTTTTGTTATGTCTAATATAATAAGCACGGAAAAAAATATTTTAAAAAAAGGATATATTTGGTGGTACATGCGTGCACATAGAGAAATTTATAATAAAGAGAGAATAGTTGAGATGATAGATCGAGTAATTTAGAAGGTACTTGGACAACTCAAAAATGACATAGAAATATGACCATAACACAGTCTTCCAAAAAGAAAAAAACTTACTTGTTACACAATGATACAGCTAACAAGAAAATCAGAAGCTACAAATGTACAATTGATTAATATATTAGTGTTAATTTTTGAATGTGTGAGATGATGAGTAGTATTAGATTCAGAAATTGATCTACAAATAGGGTTGGTGTATTATCTATGTTTTCAATATTAACATGAAGGAGCAGAAGTAACCTGAGAGATAGTGGAGTATTCAAGTACAAATACGATAGCCAAAGTGATAGTCCTAAGTAGAGCCACTACTTGAAGAAGCTAGATAAAGCTCTTCCCGGTTGGCAGAGTCTGTGTCTGGCATCTCTCTTATTTTTCTACAATTATTGATTGTAGTGTTCGTCCTTCTCTAGCTCACTTATATATAAGGGTAAATATTACTGCGAGCTGAATCTAAATATTCCTTCAGCATCTGAAAATGAATGACACAATATATATTGAATAACTGGAAAATAGAGAATCGACATATTTGAAGAACTTTATCAACACATTGAAACAATACTTTTCAAAAATTTAGAAGTTAGTGAATGAACTTTAATTTAAAGTAAAATGAAGCCTAAGAGGGAAGGCTGTTGTTTCATCTTCACCAGAGCAACTATGAACCCCAAACACAAAAGTCCACTGTAATAAAGTTCAGATCTTCATAAAGCTTGTAAATGAGTGTGATATTGTCAGCCATGATCGTAAGGTTTTTCTCGAAAGATCTCACACTATTAAGAGATTCTACATCTTATATGTAGTTTCCAATCTTTTCTTCAGAGGTATATTAGCTCTCTAGATTAGGTCCTATAATGTGTCAACACAACCATAATGAATACAAAAAGATACTTATTTTGTGTCTCTTAGTAAATATAAGAAATTCACAACTGCGCTCTATATCTTAATCCCTAGTCTTGATTTTCCCATCAGTAAGCATGTAACGGAAAAAAGAATGAATTTTTTTTAATGTTTTCCATAGATATCTAGTACTCACTTTCTAGATGACTACACTTTGTAGATTAATACCAATGCAATCATTATTTAAGTACATGAAGTGATGTCCAGTCTAGAGTAAATATGAATAAATATAGAAAAGAGATGTTCACCGAGGCATGATCCTCAAGGGCATATCATTCTGGAAAATTGAGAATGCAGTAATTTCATTGTTCCTGCCTCATATCTTCTTCTCTCGCTCTCTTTGTGTATTTTTTAAAAAAATACATGAAATATACAACGTTTCTCTTTTTCTAAAGTTGCAGTGATTGATGTCCGAAGGATTTTAAGCATATCATATCCTACAACCAAGAATAAGAGAAAGGTTTTGAGTCTCACATTGCCCTGTTTTGCTCCATTTTACATTGATCCATCACTACACATCAGATTTGTTGTTCTTATCAGAATAATAACCCCACACTAGAAAATCCATGTAAATATCAAATGTGTAAGTGAGGAATTGCTAAAGTATAACGCAAAAAAATGTTTGAGAAAGTGGTCGTGGATATTCAATAACAGTGAAAACACTAGTAATATCTTGGAAGTTCAAACTCTAACAAATAAGTATTTTGCACTAATGAAAATATAAAAGGAATATATAAAGATTTTAAGGTTCAAGCATATACTTCCGACCATATTAACGCTTATTCTGAGCAACAGAAGCCAAAAAAATTCATTACGGACCCAGAATCCTCATAATTAATAGGAGAGTTTTTTGTAGAAAATCTGTAGGGAAATGAAATGAAAAAGTGTTTTAGTTCGTTCAACCATACTATCGAACACCAATTTTTAAATTAAGTAAACCAAGCAATATACAATTTAAACACAGAACACATAATTTGTAATACATCTCATAAGATGTACCGACCCATTCCCGTTATTATAGATAAGCCAGTGGGGCAAAATTTGGGGCCGGATAATATTTACGTAGTATTTGGATTTTTCCCAATCTTGTCTAGATTTGGACAAAATCGTAGTCTTTGAGGTGTAGAAAATCTGGTAACAATCGGGTGGATCTCTTATAGTTTTGATTACATGAGTAGTTAGATAACTCGTTAAGGAATCCGTACGACTTTACAGAATTGAATTCAGGCGAGTAGAACTCCCAGAATCGATCTTAGCGTAAAGGGTGTTTTTTTATCGTCGTGGGTTAAAGGTGTGTTGTGAAATGGGATTTTGGAATTCTTTTAATTAGCTTTCTGGTTTCGTTTGGACCGATCTGGCGGGATAGTCACCGCTCTAGCATGGCTGCCGCAGCGGGATGATGGTCGTTGTGGCGGGTACGATGAGACTCAAAATTGTAGATGAAAGACGAATAGCTCACTGTTATGCGGAAGCTGCTGGGGCGGGGATTCTGGTCTCTTTGGCGGAGCCGCTGCAGCGGGACCAACGTGACTTAAAGTTGTAAATAAACCCCTAAACGACCTTATTTGGCACTTTTTGACTTTTAGAGCTAAGGAACGAACCCCAGGCAACTCTTACTCATTTATCACCATTCTTGAGGCTAAGGGTAAGCTTTTCACTCCCTGAATCAATTTTTTAATCCGTAGAACGTAATAGAATGGGTGAATATCAATGGGGGAGGGTTTTGTTATAGATTCATTGGTGGTAACAACCCTAAATTAGATAATTGGGATCATGGGTTTGATCTATGGTTCATAGAATTATTAGTAATTTGGGTAATTAATGATTCTTTATTGATTCCCGTAGCATATTGATTGTTCGTAGACCAAGAATAAGCAGAACGAATCTGAAAAGGGAAGGATCAGATTTCTTATGGTTACAAGCTTGTTTCGAGGTAGGTGATGGTTGTGATTCTATGATTGTGTGATGTATGTTTGTTCTTACTTCACTATGATACTTGTATGTATATGAATGTTGCAATGTTGATCACACTTGTTGTAACTGAGATAATGAATGATGATTGCCATGAAATCATGACTTAAATGTATGATCTTGATTATATACTTGTGATTATGATTGTGGTGCGTGAATGGGATCGGTTGCCATGTTCCGACATAACTAACTTGGATCGGATTGCCACGTTTTGGCATATATATAGGATCAGTTTCCACGTTCCAGCATAAATATGGGATCGGTTGCCACGTTCTGGCATGCTAACTGTTTGAGTTTGGGCTCCATTAGAGGACCAATGATATGATATAAAATGTGAAACTGATTATTATTCGTAATTGTTGATATATATATATATATGTGTGTGTTTGTGTGTGTGTGTGATTATATTGTTGTCTTGACTTGTTTATGTTGCACTAGTGGGATAGCCACGTGATCCTACCAATACACTGTGGTTGTGTACTGATACTGCACTTGCTCTTATTTTTGTTGAGTACAGGGCATCTTCAAGCGGCTATTGACAGACCTCGCTTAGGAGATCAGTGATCATCACTTCGAATTCAAGGGTGAGCCAATTCTTCTGGGCTGCCATGGAATTCTCTTTCGTCTATGTCCACCATTTCTGGACTTAGACATTTGTTCAAGTTAGTTGATTAGTCCACTAGTTGGGGGTTGTATCCCTTCTTGTTTAGACTTGGTTCATTTGTTAGATGTTTTGGTACATTGACTATCAGGTTATAGGTTATTCTTCCGCATTGTTAGTTATTATTGTTAGACTTTTGTTAGAGTTTATGGGAACTCTATTTTAATTTCCTTAGTGTTGATTTAAATGCCTTAGTTTTTAGATTATTTGCTTGGTTTGGGTTGTAGTAGTCCTTCTCCCACCGGAGTGTTAGTGTGGGTGCCAATCACGATGGTCTGGGTCATGACATAAGATTGCAACTTAGTATCTCAATTCAAACATGAATATTGAATAAGCATGTCAGAAAAATTATAGAAAACTACCCAGAAGAACAAATGGAAATTACAAACAATGAAAGTGCAATAACTAAAGAAAGATTGCCTTAAAACCTAAAAAAGACATAAATAGCTCACAATTTGAATGACAAATTTCTTAATATCAGATAAAGAATGAGAACCATTAAAAAGAAAAATTGTATATTTTTAGAGAGAGAAATTATGTAAAATATTTATAAACCTAGAAATCAATGAAAGAAAACAATGCTATGAAAATAAGGGAAAATAATTAGTGAGCATTTACACGTGTTTGATGAGAAAGAAGTACAATACACGATAAAAAAAATGTTCAATGACCGATCAAACTCGTCCAGGTTTATAGTACAACTAAGAGTGTTATTGGTACAATTATTAATTGATTAACCCTTATTTAGAAGAGGGAGTTGGAAAGGACGAACACAGCTCCAAAAAGTTGTTCCAAATGTAATTCAAGTTGTACTATGTTAGGGACCACTTTATTAAACAAGTACTATACTAGCTTTGATAATGCATAAAGTATTAATTATAACCTGCCGTGTAATTTCTTTTAACTCCCCACGTGTCTTTGTTAATAAAATTTATAGTTCCCGTGATATTGAAAGTTTATTTAACAGGGTTTTCTTCTGGCCAACATTGAACTCTCCATCTCTGCTCACCTTTTCAATTTTCACTTTGTTATTCTTTCTCTCAATAAAAGTAATGAAGTTGTTGGATTGAAGTTTCAATTTCTCTGCTTCTCAGGTATTCAGTTCTTAATCATTGTTACATAATGTCTTTTTATAACCTCCGATAGTTTCCTCAATTCTTTGAAAATGTTTCGTCATCGAAGCTTTTTAATGTTTTAGTGGAAGAAAGTGATAAGCTAGGTCATCAAAATGATGACGAAGTTGATGAAGGTTGCCAAGATTTGGGAACACATGCACCTTTTCCCCCAAAAGTTCTAATGCCTAAATTCATTGTAAAAACATTGTCTCTTCCTATTTAAAAGTAGTTCAAGAAAATTAGTCATTATTCCTGTGATTTATCTCTATACGGATTTAATTGAACTTTATAAGTTGATTCCTCTTTCTTTGTTATTTCTACACGTGTCGCATAATTTCAAGAGATGTTCTTTTTTTCTTTCTTTATATTCTATAATTGTCAGTTCTATTGTGGTTTTGCTAAAGCATTGAATTTTAAGTTATAAGTTTGTAGCTAAGGTTTATATTAGTATTATCATAACTTTTGCGGCTATGTTGAGAATGATGCCGATAATTCATGGTTTCAAATGATGACCGCTGCAATGATTCTTCTTAGTATAGAAATTTGATAAATTTCAGTTGGATTTTGGTTTGATAGGTTTGACCTGTTGAGACAACAAATTTCATAAGCTAATCGCTTCATTTTTCTTAGAAATTATTTCAGTTTTTCCTGCCATAAATTATTTCAGTGATTTACCAAAGCATTTAACTTTTGGTTAATATACTTTTTATTAGAAGTGAAACTTTTTAAGGACCAACACATATTCCACTAATTGTACTGCATGCTTTAGATATAATATTTTTCAATTTGCATCATTTTTTGGCCTGTAAAGTGTTGTAAATGTTAATGTCTATATTGATGATACTAAACTATATCTCCATACAAGTTAACTGTTATCACTATAGGTGTAAGTACCTCTTCGTCTTCCAAAATTAAATTTTGGAATCTAAGTTTTTCTCTGGGCTTACTCAGTGCCGGCTCTATGCTTTGGAAAATAATGCTTTTGCCTTAGGCCCCCAAATTTTTATCAAGAATAAATTATGAGTTAAAATTTCTATACAAAAATTGATTATTTAAAAAGTATAATTTTTTAAAATATATAAAATTTTAAAAAGTATAATTTTTTAAAATATATATTATTTTACCCACTTTAACATCTTTTGTACTTTGTTAAAAATAAGAATTAATAGTGAAAAGTGTTGAACAAAGTGAGTTACAAATTCTTTTTTATTTCTTTTTAAATTTTAGTTTCAAGCATTACTAAAAGCATATTAAAATGGGATATAACAAGTCGTCAACTTCTTGGGTCAAATTCTATGGTTCTAACTCTTATCTTTATTTAATATTTGTCAACTTATTACTGATAGAATTATGTTAACAATTCATATAATAATTGCCTCACTGAAAGGATGTTTTTCAATGTTGAGTTAATAAAATCTTACCTAAAACTAATAACTGAAAAAAAAATATTAAAATACTAATAATCTTTATCTAAATAGTGTAAGAAAAATAAATTTTGAATAAATACATATATGAAGTTTGTTTATATTTTAGGCCTCGAATTGAAATTTTGCTTTAGATCCCCAATCACGTTGAGCCCCCCCGGGCTTACGCTTGCTCTACTCATTTCCACAATTTGGACTTAACATGTCCAATCCGGTGTTTCGGTTGTTATTCGATCGATATTCAATCTTAGCGTCATATGCCTCCTAGGAAAATGGCTTTATCAACAATAGCGACAAGAAGTATTGTACAAATAATTCATATAACATTGCTTCTCTGAAAGGTTCACCAAATAAAATACTTATTTGGTAAAATTTAGAAAAAAATAGAAACATGCAAGTTGAAAATTTTCCCAGAAATCAATAAATCCATATAAAAAAATAGACTTAAAATTTTCAATAGAAATGGGAATTCTTGGACGAACATTGCATTAAAGAATTGGAACAAAAGTTATTTAGATTAATTGTACTATGATGCATTTAATATTTTATTGGCTGTGGCCCAATTTCATTGGCTATAAAATTTCATTCATTTTTCGAGAGACATTTGTATTATGAAATGTCAGACGTGCCTTTATTTTCTTGTTGATTATACTTGCTACAAAACATAGACCTTGGCTTTCTCTTTCCACTTCCCACAACTCTCTTCATCTTGAATCTTTTGAAAGTGTTAGCTCTTCTCATCTTCCATCTTCTGAAAGTGTTGCTGCAATTTTAGGTATTTCTTATCCCTTTGTTCTTTCTCTCTCTTCAATTTTGTTTGTGCTCAAATGATAAACTGAGAATGACAGTATTTTTGTTTCTAATTAAATGGAAAAATCAAAATGGGTCATTTCTACTAAGGGGTAATACATGGCTGAAAATTTGACTTTTCCATTCAAATTTCTTTCTAACCAAATGGGTAATGAAAGTTCGTATCTTCAATGTTTTTCCAATTTTTGGTCATCAACAAAGGGAATAATCAAAATGGTATTTCTATTCATGCATTAGCCAAATTCAGTTTCTTTGTTGATATTGAATTTGTAATTATGCTTATGTCATTTTGTTGATGTACATGTTTTGAACTATGAGTGTATCTTAGGATAGTTTTTAGCATTGATGACCTCTCTGAATTTAACCACTCTATTTGAGATCCCATTTCTTAGGTGGGAAGTCTCAAATTGGAAATAAAGATGTGAGTTTGAAGATCTTGATGTTAGAATTTGTGATATATCCCTCCTCAATAGTTGTTGCACATGTAATTTGTCACCCTTTGTAATAAATTTTGAGCGGTCTGTTGTAGCTTGAGGTTAATCGTCATAAAAAATTTGACATCTTTTTGGGTTCAAAACAATGTTTTAATCTCGCACCAACGTATGACTTTTAGTCTTTTCCATAAACGTTCTTAAATGGACAAGTTATTGATATCAAAATCTAATTAATGGAATGAGGTATTTATACAAAAACAACTCTTTTAATCCGATGATTTTTAGTCATAGTGACCTATTTGATAATTCTCATAGCTGTCAATAACAACAACATACCCAGTCAAATTCCACAAATAGAGTATGGAGAGGATAAAGTGTAAGAAGACCTTATCTCTACCTCATGAAAGTAGAGAAGTTGTTTCCGAAATTTTCATAGTTGTCCAATTGTCTTATTATGTTAGTATAATCGTAGAAGAAGCCTCTTGTAGAAGTAATTGAAGGAGTTGCAGCACGAAAAAATAGTTTTCCAACAAAATAGCATTCTGGCACGACAACGGATGAGGTCACCTACTTTTATTTCGAGTTCTTATGGATTTAACTCCTTTGCGATTAAAGACGTTTAATATACGTGACAATTAATACTTTTGTATCCTTGCTCACTTTTATAACTATACCTCCACTTAGCTAATGTGGCAGAAAACAATCAAGGTTTAGAGACAGAACAAGAAGTAGGCTAAACTATGGGAAGGTTTGATTTCAGATTCTCTTGATTTTCAAGTCCTTCAGGTACAATCTCACATACTTTTTTCAAGTTCTTCAAATTTTGGCCCCTTTTTGTTCAAAAGGAACCATAGTGTTATGTTTAGTGTACTGATAATTGTTAGTGAAGATTATGGTGTTGTATATTGTATTTAGTGCATATTAGATTTGATCACTTATGTTAAGTCTTGGCAAAAAATAGGTAAGTAAACATTTATGTAGATGTTCTAAGGTGAGGAATTGCAATCAACTGCTTCCTGAGATGCAACTAGAGGAGAGATATATTGTGCAAAAATAAAATATAAAGAAAAAGGGCAAGTGCGACATTTTATTGTTGTTAGCATTGGTAGCCAAATACATGTGAATATGAGAAGAAAAGGTCAAATATGTGAGGATTATGTGATAAAAGCACAATCTTATGTTTCTTATAGCTAAAAGCAAAAAACATTTGCTGATTCATAGGTTTCAAGACAAAGCAAACTCAAAGCCCCGTTCCTATTCTTACTGTTGATAAATGTCTATTATATTGTGTAACATCATAACCATGAAGAATAAGAGAAATGCAGTATATTGTTCATTTATGATATTCTTACAACTAGATTGGAAAAAAAAATTATGCTACTTCTATCTCACTGTACGTCTCATTTCAAGGTACACTAACAATATGAGTTAGAAGGAGATGATCTACGTGGAAATAATAGACAACCGATTGAGTTCAGTTCTCAAGTTAGCTATGTCTAAGATCTAAGGATTAGATAAGCAATTTTGTTAGTCATTACTGGTGTTATCATATTTGTCATGTATGGAAGGCCTAATTGTCTTAAGAATAACACCAGTATCTATAGTTATGTTGTGATCAGAATTGAGTTGCCACTTTGGCCAAGTTAAATGTTTGTTTCTAAAACATTATGAGTTCAGTTTGAGACAGTTGAGTTATTTAGCATATGAATCCTTTTCTTAATGCTTAAAGTCGTCCACTGAGTAAGTAAGCCGGGCCAAGGATTATCTTGGGGCCAATAGTGGTTCTCGAATGCCGTCCACGTCCAGGGTGTAGGCTCGGGGCATGGCAGAAATAACAAAATCTAAAATATTGCAAGTTATGCTTAAGTTGTGAGTTTTGAGTCAACTTCAAACGACCATAACTTTCAATACAGGATGAGCTAGGTGGCCCATAAGATATCAAATGAAAGGTCTTGGAATCCTCTTTCCAATTCCACCGAGTTTGCTACATTGCTAGCACGGGCCCAACATTTTATATTTTCAAGTTATGGATGTTGTGCATAATCATTTGAGATGAAGGATAGCAGCGAACAATAAAAACACGGTTCAAAAGTAGCACATCAAAAAAGAATTAAGCTAAAATTGCATATGTTGATATGATTGACGCAAGGAAAAGACGATTATGTGCAAAAGTTGATCAATGATAGATGCCAAAATAGAATTAATATAGACAGTCAATGAAAGATCACAACATTAGCTACCGTTCTTTTTAAAGGTGAATTTAACTACAGCCTACGAGGCTAAAAATGACAAATCAGATTTAAGTTGTAACAATTAGCAAAGTACTTACTCCAACCCTCAATTAAGGGGAGAAATGTTTGTCTGAACCTATAACAACATAACTATAAATACTGGTGTTATTCTTAAGACAATTAGGCCTTCCATACATGAAAAATAAGATAACAACAGTAATGACTAACAAAATTGCTTATCTAATACTCAGATCTTAGACATAGATAACTTGAGAATTGAACTCAATCGGTTGTCTGTTATTTCCAAGTAAATCATCTCCTTCTAACTCACATTGTTAGTGTACCTTGAAATGAGACGTACAGTGAGATAGAAGTAGCATAATTTATTTTTTCAATCTAGATGTAAGAATAGCATAAATGAACAATATACTACATTTCTCTTATTCTTCATGGTTATGATGTTACACACTATAATAGACATTTGTCAACAGTAAGAATAGGAACGGGTCTGTGAGTTTGCTTCGTCTTGAAACCTGTAAATCAGCAAGTGTTTTTTGCTTTTAGCTTTAAGAAACATAAGAATGTGCTTTTATCTCATAACCCTCACATATTTGACATTTTCTTCTTATATTAACATGTATTGGCTACCAATGCTAACAACAATAAAATGTCGCACTTGCCCTTTTTCTTTATATTTTATTTATGCACCGTACATCTCTCTTCTAGTGGCATCTCAGGAAGGAGCTGATTGCAATTCCTCACCTTAGCACATCTACATAAATGTTTACTTACCTATTTTTTGCCAAGACTTAACAGAAGGGATCAAATCCAATATGCACTAAATACAATATACAACACCATAATCTTCGCTAACCATTATCAGTACACTAAACAGAACACTATGGTTCCTTTTGAACAAAAAGGAGCCAAAATTTGAAGAACCTGAAAAAAGAATGTGAGATTGTACCTGAAGGACTTGAAAATCAAGAGAATTTGAAATCAACCCTTCCCATAGTTTTGCCTACTTCTTGTTCTGTCTCTAAACCTTGATTGTTTTCTGCCACATTAGCTAAGTCAAGGTATAGTTATAAAAGTGAGCAAGGATTCAAAAGTATTAATTGTCACATATATCAAACGTCTTTAATCGCAAAGGAGTTAAATCCATATGAACTTGAAATAAAAGTAGGTGACCTCATCCGTTGTCGTGCCAGAATTCTATTTTGTTGGAACACTACTTTTTCCTGCTGCAACTCCTTCAATTACTTCTACAAGAGGCTTCTTATATGATTATACCAACATAATAAGACAATTGGACAACTATGAAAATTTTGGAAACAACTTCTGTACTTTCATGAGGTAGAGACAAGGTCTTTTTACACTTTATCCTCTCCATACTCTATTTGTGGAATATGACTGGGTATGTTGTTGTTATTGACAACTATGAGAATTATCAAATAGGTCACTACGACTAAAAATCATCGTATTAAAATAGTAGTTTTTGTATAAATACCTCATTCCGTTAATTAGATTTTGATATCATCTTGAGCAATAACTTGTCCATGTTAGAACGTTTATGGAAAATACTAAAAGTCACATGTTGGTGCGAAATTAAAACATTGTTTTGAACCCAAAAATATGTCATATTTTTTATGACAATTAACCTCAAGCTACAACAGACCACTCAAAATTTATTGCAAAGGGTGACAAATTACATGTGTAGCAACAATTGAGGAGGGTTATATCACAAATTCTAACATCAAGATCTTCAAATTCACATCTTTGTTTCCAATTTGAGACGTCCCACCCAAAAAATGGGATCTCAAATAGAGTGGTTAAATTCAGAGAGGTCATCAATGCTCAAAACTATCCTAAGATACACTCACAGTTCAAAACATGTACATCAACCAAATGACATAAGCATAATTACAAAATCAATATCAACATAGAAACTGAATTTGTCTATTGCATGAATAGAAATACCATATCAATTATTCCCTTTGTTGACGACCAGAAATTGTGAAAAAACATTGAAGATACGAACTTTCATTTTAATTTACCCATTTGGTTAGAAAGAAATTTGAATGGAAAAGTCAAATTTTCAGCCATGTATTACCCCTTATTAGAAATGATCCATTTGATTTTTCCCTTTAATTAGAAACAAAAATCCAACTGTCATTCTCAGTTTATCATTTGAGCACAAAGAAAATTGAAGAGAGAAGAAGAACAAAGGGATAAGAAATACCTTAAACTGCAGGAACACTTTCAGAAGATGGAAGATGAAGAGAGTTGTGGGAAGTGGAAAGAGAAAGCCAAGGTCTATGTTTTGTAGCAAGTATAATCAACAAGAAAATAAAGACACGTCTGACATTTCATAATACAGACGTCTCTCGAAAAATGCATGGAATTTTATAGCCAATGAAATTGGTGCCACACACAATAAGATATTAAATGCATCATAGTACAATCTAAATAGCTTTTTGTCCAATTCTTTAATGCAGTGTTCGTGCAAGAAGTCCCATTTCTATTGAAAATTTTAAGTCTATTTTTTTATGGATTTAATGATTTCTGGGAAAATTTTCAACTTGCATGTTTCTATTTTCTTCTAAAATTTTACCAAATAAGTATTTTATTTGGTGAACCTTTCCAAGAAGCAATGTTATATGAATGATTTGTACAATACTTCTTGCCGCTATTGTTGATAAAGCCATTTTCCTAGTAGGCATATGGCGCTAAGATTGAACATCGATCGAATAACAACCAAAACGCCGGATTGGACACGTTAAGTCCAAATTATGGAAATGAGTAGAGCAAGAGTAAGCCAAGGGGCGGCTCAACGTGATTGGGGGTCTAAAGAAAAATTTCCCTTCGAGGCCTAAAATATAAACGAACTTCATATATGTATTTATTCAAAATTTATTTTTCTTACACTATTTAGATTAAGATTATTAGTATTTTAAATATTATTTTTTCAGTTATTAGTTTTAGGTAGGATTTTATAAACTCAACATCGAAAATTATCCTTTCAGTGAGGCAATTATTATATGAATTGTTAACATAATTCTATAAGTAATAAGTTGACAAATATTAAATAAAGATAAGAGTTAGAACCATAGAATTTGACCCAAGAAGTTGTCGACTTGATATATCCCATTTTAATATGCTTTTATTAATGCTTGAAACTAAAATTTTAAAAGAAATAAAAAAGAATTTTTAACACACTTTGTTCAACACTTTTCACTATTAATTCTTATTTTTAACAAAGTACAAAAGATGTTAAAGTGGGTAAAATAATATATGTTTTAAAAAATTATACTTTTTATCATAAATAATCAATTTTTGTATAGAAATTTTAACTCATAATTTATTCTTGATAAAAATTTGGGGGCCTAAGGCAAAAGCCTTATTTTCCAAAGCATAGAGACGGCACTGAATAAGACCAGGGAAAAACTCAGATTCCAAAATCTAATTTTGGAAAACGAAGAGGTACTTACACCTATATTGATAACAGTTAACTTGTATGGAGATATAATTTAGTCTCATCAACATAGACATTAACATTTACAACAATTTACAGGGCTAAAAATTATGCAAAATTGAAAAATATTATATATAAAACATGCAGTACAATTAGTGGAATATGTGTTGGTCCTTCAAAAGTCTCACTTTAATAGAAAGTATATTAACCAAAAGTTAAATGATTTGGTAAATCACTGAAATAATTTCTGACCGAAAAAACTGAAATAATTTCTAACAAAAATGAAGAGATTAGTTTATGAAATTTACTGTCTCTACAGGTCAAACCTATCAAACCAAAATTCATCTAAAATTTGTCAAATATCTATACTAAGAAGAATCATTGCCGCGGTTATCATCTGAAACCATGAATTACCAACATCATTCTCAACATAGCCACAAATGTTATGACAATACTAATATAAACCTTAGCTACAAACTTATAACTTAAAATTCAATGCTTTAGCAAAACCACAATAGAACTGACAATTATAGAATATAAAGAAAGAAAAAAAGAACATCTCTTGAAATAATGCGACACTTGCAAAAATAACAGAGAAAGAGGAATTAGCTTATAAAGTTCAATTAAATACATATAGAGATAAATCATAGGAATAATGACTAATTTTCTTGAAATTCTTATAAATAGGAAGAGACAATGTTTTTACAATGAATTTAGGCACTAGAACTTTTGGGGGAAAAGTTGCATGTGTTCCCAATTCTTGGCAACCTTCATCAACTTCGTCATCATTTCGATGACCTAGCTTATCACTTTCTTCCACTAAAACATTAAAAAGCTTCTATGACGAAACATTTTCGAAGAATTGAGAAAACTATCGGAGGATATAAAAAGACAATATGTAACAATGATTAAGAACTGAATACCTAAGAAGCAGAGAAATTTGAACTTCAATCCAACAACTTCATTACTATGATTGAGAGAAAGAATAACAAAGTGAAAATTGAAAAGGTGAGCAGAGATAGAGAGTTCAATGTTTGCCAGAAGAAAACCCTGTCAAATAAACTTTCAATATCACGGGAACTATAAATTTTATTAACAAAGACACGTGGGGACTTAAAAGAAATTACATGCCAGGTTATAATTATTACTTTATGTATTATCAAAGCTAGTACAGTACTTGTTTAATAAAGTGGGCCCTAACATAGTACAACTTGAATTACATTTGGAACAACCTTTTAGAGCTGTGTTCGTCCTTTCCAACTCCCTCTTCTAAATAAGGGTTAATCAAATAATAATTGTACCAACAACACTGTGAGTTGTACTATGAACCTGGAGGAGTTTGATCGGTCAGTGAACATTTTTTTTAACGTGTATTGTACTTCTTTCTCATCAAACACGTGTAAATGCTCACTAATTTTTTTTCCCTTCATTTGCATAGCATTGCTTTCTTTCATTGATTTCTAGGTTTATAAATATTTTACATAATTTCTCTCTCTAAAATTATACAATTTTTCTTTTTAATGGTTCGCATTCTTTATCTGATATTAAGAAATTTATCATTCAAATTGTGAGCTATTTTTTTTTTTAGGTTTGAAGGCAATCTTTCTTTAGTTAATGCACTTTCATTGTCTGTAATTGCCATTTGTTCTTCTGGGTAGTTTTCTATAATTTTTCTGATATGCTTATTCAATATTCATGTTTGAATTGAGATACTAAGGTGCAATCTTATGTCACGACCCAGACCGTTGTAATTGGCTCCCACACGAACACTCCGGTGGGAGAACCACTACTTCAACCCAAACCAAGCAAATAATCTAAAAACTAAGGCATTTAAATCAACACTAAGGAAATTAAAATAGAGTTCCCATAAACTCTAACAAAAGTCTAACAATAATAACTAACAATGCAGAAGAATAACCTAGAACATTAAAGTCAATGTACCAAAACAGCTAACAAATGATCCAAGTCTAAACAAGAACGGATAAAACCCCCAACTAATGGACTAATCAACTAACTAGAACAAATGTCTAAGTCTGGAAATGGTGGGCATAAACGAAAGAGAATCCCATGGCAGCCGAGAAGAATTGCCTCACCCTTGAATTAGAAGTGACGATCACTGATCTCCTAAGCAAGGTCTGTCAGAAGCCGTTTGAAGATGCCCTATACTCAACAAAAATAAGAGCAAGTGCAATATCAGTACACTGTGGACTGGTAGGATCACGCGGCTATCCCACTAGTACAACATAAACAAGTCAAGACAACAATATAATCATATGCATATATATCAACATATACAACATTATCAACAATTACGAACGACGATCAGTTTCACATTATTGGTATTCTCATGGAACCAAAATTCAAATAGTTAGCATGTCGGAACGTGACAACCGATCCCATATTTATACCGAAATGTGGGAACCGATCCCATATTTATGCCGAAACGTGGCAATCGATCCAAGTTAGTTATGCCGGAACGTGGCAACCGATCCCATTCACACAGCACAATCACAATAACAAGTATATCATCAAGATCATACATTTAAGTCATGATTTCATGGCAATCATCATTAATTATCTCAGTTACAACAAGTGTGATCAACATTGCAACATTCATATACATAAAAGTATCAAATGAAGCAAGAACAAACATACATCACACAATCATAGAATAACAACCATCACCTACCTCGAAACAGCCTTGAAACCCTAAAAAACTTGATCCTTCCCTTTTCGAATTCGTTCAGCTTATTCTTGGTCTACAAACAATCAATATACTACGGGAATCAATAAACAATCATTAATTACCCAGATTACTAACAATTCTATGAACTCTAGATCAAACCCATGATCCCAATTATCCAATTTAAGGTTGTTACCACCATATAATCTATAACAAAACCCTCCTCTGTCCATATTCACCCATTATATTACGTTCTACGATTGAAAAATGGATTCGGGGAGTGAAAAGCCTACCTTTAGCCTCAAGAATGGTGAAAAATGAGTAAGTGTCGCTTGGGGTTTGTTCCTTAGCTCTAAAAGTCAAAAAGTGCCAAATAAGGTCTTTTAGGGGTTTATTTACGACTTTAAGTCACGTCAGTCTCGCTGCAGTGACCCTCACCCAGATGTAGCGGCCCAGCCAAAGCGACCAGAACCCCCGCCCCAGCGTCTTCTGCGTAACAGTGAGCTATTCGTCTTTTATCTACGATTTTAAGTCTCGTCATACCCGCCACAACGACCATCATACTACTGCAGCGGCCATGTTAGAGCGGTAACTATCCCACCAAAGCGGTCTAAACGTAACCAGATAGCTTATTAAAAGAATTCCAAAATCCCATTTCACAACACACCTCTAACCCACGACGATTAGAAAACACCCTTTATGCTAAGATCGATTCTGGGAGTTTTACTCGCCCGAATTCATTTCTGTAAGGACATACGGATTCCTTAATGAGTTTTCTAACTACTCATTTAATAAAAATCATAAGAGATCTACCTGATTGTTACTAGTTTCTCTACACCTCAAAGACTATGATTTCGTCCAAATCTGACAAGGTTGGGAAAAATCCAAATACTACAAAAAATTTTCGGCCCCAAATTTCCCCCCACTAGCTTTTCCATAACGACGGGAATGGGTCGTTACAATAAATACCAATTTACCCATCACTCATCCCCAAGTGACAAAATTTAAGAAAAGTAGGCTAATGAAAGAATGAAGTAGTACCTGAATCGACAAACAATAGGGGATACTTCTCTCGCATGTCCTTCTCGGTCTCCCAAGTAGCTTCTTCCATTGGACGATGCTTCCATTGAACCTTCACAGATCTAATCTCCTTGGTCCTCAACTTGTGTACATCACGATAAATGAATGCAATCGGTTCCTCCTCATATTGGAGGTCCCTGTCTAAAACAATTGAGTCCCACTTAATGATATAATCCCCATCACCACGATACCTCTTCAATATGGATACATGAAATACTGGATGAACACTCGATAAATTAGGAGGTAAAGCCAATCTATACGCCACCGGTCCCACACATTCACAAATTTCAAATGGACCAATGTATCTAGGACTTAGCTTACCCTTCTTACCAAATCTCATTACCCATTTCATGGGTGATACCTTCAGAAGAACATTTTCACCGGATTGAAACGGCATGTCTCTTACCTTATGATCCGCATACTTGTTTTGTCTACTCTGGGCTGCTAGAAGCTTAGCTTGAATACTCCTCACCTTATCTTGAGCATCCTTCACTAAATCAACCTCCAAAGGTTTCACATCTCCGGCCTGAAACCATCCTATGGGTCATCTACATCCCCTTCCATAGAGTGCCTCAAATGGTACCATATCTATGCTGGAGTGATAACTATTATTATAGGAGAATTCACACAAATGTAAGAACTTATCCCAATGCCCTTCGAAATCAATCACACATACCCTCAACATATTTTCCAATACTTGAATAGTCCTCTCTGATTGTCCATTCGTCTGTGAATGAAAGGATGTACTAAAGGTGAGTTGTGTGCCCAATTCATCATGCAACCTCCTCCAAAATTTGGATGTGAATTGGGTACCACGATCTGAGATGATAGAGAGGGGCACCCAATGCAACCTCACTATCTCTTTCACATACATTTTAGCCAATTGTTCAGCATTATAATCTATTCTTACCGGAATAAAATGGGTTGACTTAGTCAATCTATCAACCACTACCCAAATATAATCAAACTTCCCCAAAGTCTTGGGAAGACCAACCACAAAATCCATGGCTATTATTTCCCACTTCCATTCCAGAACTGGCATTCTTTGAAGTAAACCTGTGGGTGTTTGATGTTCATACTTCACTTGTTGACAATTTTGACACTTCGACACAAACTCCGCTATGTCTTTCTTCATGCTCGGCCACCAGTAAATTCGCTTCAGATCTCTATGCATCTTGGTCACACCCGGAAGAATCGAATATCGCGAACCATGAGACTGCCAACAATTTTTCAATCATGTCATCTACTCTAGGAACACATATTCTTCCTTTAAAATTGAGTACACCATTCGCATCAAAAGTGGTCTCTTCTGCCTTACCAATCGCAATCTTCTTTCTAAGCTCCTCCAAATTCTCATCCTCAAATTGTTTGGCCTTGATCTCTTCAGTGAAAGTAGCCCTTACTTCAATACTAGCTATCATCCCACATCTTTCTGACATGCCCAACTGCATGAACTTATACTCTAAGGTCTGAGTTTCCTTAGCTAAAGGTCTCTTGGATACACTTAAGCAAGCTAAACTACCCACACTCACCGCTTTCCGACTCAAAGCGTCTGCCACCACATTAGCCTTGCCGGGATGGTATTGAATGGTCATGTCATAATATTTAAGTAACTCCATCCACCTTCGTTGTCTCAAATTCAGATCCTTTTGAGTGGACACATGCTGCAAACTACGATGATCAGTAAATATCTCACACTTGATCCCATAGAGGTAATGTCTCCATATTTTAAAAGCAAGCACTACTGTTGCCAACTCTAAATCATGCGTTGGGTAATTCCTCTCATGCACCTTCAATTGACGCGAGGCATAAGCTATAACATTCTTATCCTACATCAATGCTAAAATGTGCGCGGTGGTCAAGAAAGTCTTGAGCTTTTGAAAGCTCTCTTCACACTTTTCAGTCCATTCAAATGGTATTTCCTTTTTGGTTAAATTAGTCAAGTGAGTAGCAATAGAAGTAAAATTCTTAACAAATCGACGATAATAGCTAGCGAGTCCCACAAAACTCTTAACTTCCGTCATAGAGCAAGGCCTAACCCAATTCTTAACCGCTTCAATCTTTTGAGGATCTACCATTACCCCTTCTTTTGAAACTACATGTCCCAAAAATGCTACCGATTTTAACCAAAATTCACACTTAGAAAATTTAGCATTTAGCTTTTGCTTCCCGAGAACACCCAAAACAATACGAAGATGGTTGGCATGCTCTTCTTCACTTTTCGAATAAACCAAAATATCATCTATAAAAACTATAACAAACTAATAAAGAAATGGTTTGAACACCCCATTCATCAAACTAATGAAAGTTGCAGGAGCATTGATCAAACCAAAAGACATAACCAAAAACTCATAGTGCCCATAACGAGTTCTAAACGTCGTCTTGGGTATATCTTCAAGCATAATTTTTAATTGACGGTAACCGAAACTCAAATCAATATTAGAGAAAACTGATGCACCTTTCAATTGGTAAAAAAGATCATCTATTCGAGGAAAATGATACTTGTTTCGAATAGTGACTCTATTTAATTGCCGGTAATCTATACACATACTCATACTAACATCCCTTTTCTTAACAAACAGCGCCGGAGCACCCCAAGGGGAAGCACTAGGATGAATAACTCCTTTATCAAGAAGCTCTTGGATTTGAGCCTTAAGCTCCCTTAATTCTGCAGGAGCCATGTGATATGGAGGGATAGAAATGAGGCGCGTACCAGGCTCTAAATCAATGCAAAAATCTATATCTCTATCCGGAGGCATGCCAGGCAAATCATTTGGAAACACTTCACTAAATTTAGACACCACATGAATAAACCCAATGGATGGAGCTTTAATCTCAACCTCCCTAACATGAGCCAAATACGCCACAAAACCCTGCTCTACTAATTTACTATCCCAAATGGAGGATTTAATCTTACCTTGCTTAGGATTGTTCACCTCTTCCCACTCTAATTTTTCCCTTCCCAGAATTTCTAGAGTTACAAACTTAGTATTACAATTAAGCACATCATAATAGGGGGACAACCAAGTCATGCCTAAGATTATATCAAAGTTAATCATATCCAAAATCACCAAATCAGCCCAAGTCTGAAAAAACCATAAACAAAATATGACAAGCACGATAGACATGGGTGACAATGAATGACTCTCCAACTGGGGTAGAAACACGAATAGGGGCATCAAGTATATCAGAAATCATATCAAACTCGGAGGCAAATTACACAGAAACATAAGAATAGGTAGAACCCGGATCAAATAACACATTAGCCATCCGGTCAGAGACATAAATAGTACCTGTGATCACCGCATCAGACGCCTCTGCCTCATTCTTGCTCGGAAAAGCATAACATTGAGGACGTCCTCTACCTTCATGACATTGTTGCGCATTACCCCTACCTCCGTCACCATTTCCTCTACCTTCATGACATTGTTGATTACCTCCTCGTCCACCTTGTGGATGTCCTCTACCATTATTACCATTCCCCGCGGGTACCACTGCTCTAGACTGCTGTTGTGTGAAATCTAACACACGTGGGTGGGGACAATCTCTCCTCATATGCCAGGTTCTCCACAGTTATAACAAGTATGATCAAAAGATGGTCTGCCACCCGTCGAAGGCGCGTGGCTATCCTGAAAATTATGATATGGAATTTCCGAGTAAGTACCTGTAGAGGCAAGCATGTCGGACTGAATTGGCTTGGCTGTAAGTGTTAGCCATCCAGACCCCTTAGAATAAGAACCTTGAAAGTTACCCGAGTTCTTAACCCTTTTTGCCCACGCCTTAGCTTGACCGTCATGTCTCACCCCCTCCACTTTCTTAACATAGTCTATCACCTCATTAAAGCTCCTCCCTGCAGAGGTCATATGAACAGATAATACTTGCAACTCATAATTCAAACCTCTAATAAATAGTCGGATCCTCTCCTCCTCAATAGTAACCAACTGCGTAGCATAGCTAGATAAAGCATGGAACTTGGCCTCATAAGCAGCCACAGACATACCACCTTGCTCTAAACCCATAAACTCATCTTTCTTACGATCCCTCAAGGTTCTAGGCATATACTTCTCTAGAAACAGAGCATGAAATTGGGTCCAAGTAAGTGGAAGTAAAGTAGAAGATCTGCATTCCATATAAGCTCTCCACCATTGCATAGTCTCCCCTTGAAGTTGGAAAGACACAAACTCAACCCCATGTTCGTGAACAATACCCAATTTATGCAGCCTCTCATAACATTCTAAGATAAACTCATAAGCATCTTTAGTTTCAGAACCAAGAAATATCGGAGGCTTAAGCTTCAAGAACTTAGTCAATATGTCATGCTCATTACCGGTCATAACGGAACCATACAAAGGACGGAATAAAGCTTCAGTACCTACATTTCCACTCGACTATTAGTAGGTGCTTGAGTTGCTTGAGCATATGGAAGAACTCCAGGACTAGCCAATTCTTTCAAGAACGCCATAAACTGTTGAGCTAACATCGTATCGATGGGAGGAACAACTATAGTCTTTGTTGGAACCTCTTCCTCTTGTCCATTTTCCTCAACATCTCCAACCTCAATATCGTCTTCTATCTCCTCATTATGCACATAAGGGTTCTTATTCATAGGAACATTATCAATCGATACCTCATTCACAGTAGACGCTACTCTCCCACGGCCTCTACCCCTAGCTCTTCCTCTACCCTAACCTCGACCGCGACCTCTCGCTACACATTCCTCATCTGGAGCATTGACAGGACCAACGGGCCTAACACCGTTATACCTAGTATTAACCATGACAGAAGAGTGAAGGAGGTTAGATACCAATTTGAATCGCCAGATACCATTTGGAATCAAGTCATAGCACGAAAGGAGATAAGAGAAAAATAGAGAGATTTCCTAAAGTCCTATAGCCTTCCGAAGAAAAGTAATGGTGTCCCCATATCTTTCTGTGAGACTCTATTAGACTCATTTTGATACATCAAGATCAACGAACCTAGGCTTTGATAACAACTTTGTCACGACCCAGATCGTGGTTATTGGCACCCACACTAACACTCTGGTGGGAGAACCACTACTACAACCCAAACCAAGCAAATAATCTAAAAACCAAGGCATTTAAATCAACACTAAGGAAATTAAAATAGAGTTCCCATAAACTCTAACAAAAATCTAACAATAATAACTAACAATGCCGAAGAATAACCTAGAACCTGAAAGTCAATGTACCAAAACATCTAACAAATAATCCAAGTCTAAACAAGATGGGATACAATCCCCAACTAATAGAGTAATCAACTATCTTGAACAAATGTCTAAGTCCGGAAATGGTGGACATAGACGAAAGAGAATCCCGTGGCAGCTCGGAAGAATTGGCTCACTCTTGAATTCAAAGTGACGATCACTGATCTCCTAAGCGAGGTCTGTCAGTAGCTGCTTAAAGATGCCCTATACTCAACAAAAATAAGAGCAAATGCAGTATCAGTACACAACCACATTGTACTGGTAGAATCATGTGGCTATCACACTAGTGCAACATAACCAAGTCAAGACAACAATATAATCACATGCATATATATCAACATATACACCATTATCAATAATTATGAACAACAATCAGTTACACATTTTATACCACATCATTGGTCCTCTCATTGAACCCAAACTCAAACAGTTAGCTTGCCGGAACGTGACAATAGATCCCATATTTATGCCAGAACGTGGCAACCGATCCAATATTTTTGCCTGAACTTGGCAATCCAATCTAAGTTAGTTATGCCAGAACATGGCAACCGATCCCATTCACACACCACAATCACAATCACAAGTATATCATCAAGATCATACATTTAAGTCATGATTTCATGGCAATCATCATTCATTATCTTAGTTACAACAAGTGTGATCAACATTGCAACATTTATATATACAAGTATCATAAAGAAGTAAGAACAAGCATACATCACACAATCATTGAATCACAACCATCCCCTGCCTCGAAACAAGCTTGAAACCCTAAGAAACTTGATCCTTCCCTTTACGGGATTTGTTTCGCTTGTTCTTGGTCTACAAACAATCAATATACTACGGGAATCAATAAACAATCATTAATTACCTGGATTACTAACAATTCTATGAACCCTAGATGAAACCCATGATCCTAATTATCCAATTTAGGATTTTTACCACCATAGAATCTATAACAAAACCCTCCCCCATCAATATTCACCCATTCTATTACATTCTACGGATTTAAAAAAGGATTCGGGGAGTGTAAAGCTTACCTTTAGCCTAAAAAATGGTGAAAAATAAGTAAGAGTCGCATGGGGTTCGTTCCTTTGCTCTAAAAGTTGCAAAGTGCCAAATAAGGTCGTTTAGGGGTTTATTTACGATTTTTACTCACGTCAGTTCCTCTACAACGGCCTTCACCCCGTTGTAGCGGCCCCACCAAAGCTGTCACGCCCCGAGCTACCCCCGAGACGCGGACACGGGACCTAGGACCACAAGTGATCCCAAGCTAACCCTGCTGGCATGATCATGAGCATACTAAAGAAAATAAACTGATGTGGAAGCTAAATCATAAATAAGATGAAAAGATGGGGAATACCCATATACTATAACTGAATATATCAAATCTGAGAGTTTAATACAAAAGAAATATCAAACTCAAAACACTAAGCTGAATCT